>OY804584.1:109091737-109404982 GCA_963680875.1 Bathymodiolus brooksi
CGTTTAGCGCCAACTTTAGCAGTATTTCAGCTATATCGTAGAGTGGTATCATTCTCCATGCTGCCTGTTGTCAGTGTTTCGGCACTGACATGGTTTATGAGATATATTTACAGTTCTTAAATAAATTAATGTAACTATTATTAAGACTAAGGTTCTTCCCCTCCCAGGCATAGGTGATATACTCAACAGAACGGTAACGATAACATTAGCACCAATTTTACGTTAACGGTAGCTAAAAAAAAACGCGTCATACAATTTACGATAAAACTGTTAGGTCCATTTGACGCCTAACTTTAATGAATATAAAGCGCGTAGGACGCTTGACGATTAAGGGGATTTCCCATTCTTTAAAAATTAAAACGGGGACCGGGGAATTACATTGCCTTCCACGATCACAATTTCCCTATAAATCTACACAACGCCCACATCACTGTACAACATTGTTACTTCCTATATCACCAGTTTAATCATCTATATTTAGATTGGGCTAAAAATAAATAGCACGGGTTTTTTCTATTGAAAATAACAGTTTAACATTCTATATTTAAATGGAGCTAAAAATAAATACCACGGTTTTTTTTCAATTAAAAATAAATATACTGTATATCATTAATATTTCTGTTTTTGGAATTTTTATATCCTACTTTTAACAAAAAAATGATATTTTCTGTAACATTTCTTCTTGAATAAGTACCTTCACATTCGTCTGATTTATTTATATTGAAATTATCGATCAATAGAAAAATGAACAATTATTATAATATACATCTTCTGTGGGAGACCGTCTCATTTAAAGAAGTGTTTGAAGACACCAAAGGGGTAATCAGAATCGGTAAATGGAAGGGACATCACAACAAAGGGGCGAACAAATATATTCCAAACTCTACCATACAGACAATCAAAGATCGAGCAACACGAACCAAACTAACAGAAATTAATATTCGAGCGCATTTAAAATGTAAATACAGAATAGCTATGAGAGAAAATGCTCACTATTGGTTTCTGTGGTTTCACATATTTACTTGAATGTTTATAGTGCTAGCTCGTCGAAACAACATTCCCTGGGTAGATATATCGTTGCACACGGAAACTTTATCCTGATTACTAGCCAACCAGCCTTTGCTCTTTCTTACTGCTTATTGCTGCTTATTTAGCGTCTTTGTTGATGTTGCAATTAATGAAGAAATCTTATAAATGCCCAATATATAGCTAAATGATTGTGTCATGCTGGATCTGTAACACACCGAGCTTATGGAATATCTGTGTGACAAATGACCACGGATATGTTCTACTTGTAGTAAACACCTCCCGGTCCTTTCCTAATTCATGACTTATCACCGGGTTTGTAACTAGATCAACACGACGGGTGCCACTAGTGGAGCAGGCAGGAACTGCTCACCCATCCGGAGCACCTGAGTTCACCCTCAGTTTTTTGTGGGGTTCGTGTTACTCGATCTTTAGTTTTATATGAATGTTTTGTAGATCGTTGTTTGTCCTTTTGTATTTTTTCTTTTGGCCATTGTATTGTCTGTTCTCCGATATACGGATTCTGATCACCCCATTTGTATCTTCAAACTCTTCTTTCAATGCTATTTTATTTCTTCATTTCAACGTTCAAATATCACCATTTTCATGCCATTAACAATGTGCATTTCATATTATTGTAATAGCTACAAAGAAAGAAAGACAACTAAACAGATGAGCTACACGGTCCCCACAACAAATCGGGGGTGAATTTGAACCAAAACAAAATGTGATTATTGGGGAAATAGTTAACCACAATTGTGGTTTCTGTCATTTGTCTTTTAAGTCAAATGGGTTTGTCATTCTCCACATACGAGGCACCCATTATTCACACCACAGACGGGTCTTTTACTCCACATTAGAGTAATTAAATGAGGACTTCAGTTGTTCGAGCGTTGTATGTTCGTTTTAGCTGTGTGTTGTATACGTATCGTCACTTCAATTGAATAGTTGTTCTGATTTGTTATATTTTTCCTTAGTTAAATCACTAGTGGCATCCGTCGTGTTACTCTTGTTACACAAATTGGTGACAAGTCATTGATGAGGAAAGGACCAAAAAGTGCTTACTTGTCCCGTAGTAATTAATCAAGTTATGTTAGAACTTTTTTTCATAAGTAAGAAGAGTTTGAAGATACCAAAGGGGCAATCAGAATCCGTAAGTCGAAGGACAGACATCATAATGACCAAAATAAAAAGGACAAAAGGACCAACAACGATCTACAAACATACACTCAAAACTAAAGATCGAGTAACACTAACCCCACTAAAACCGGGGGTAGGCAGTTCCTGCTCCACTAGTGGCACCCGTCGTGTTACTCTTGTTACAAATCCAGGAGCAGGAAAGGACTGAGAAGTGCTTACAACAAGTGGAACATATCCATGGTCATCTTTGACACAGATATTCCGTAGCGGTTAACCAATTCATGTTAGACCTTTCTTTCCCATCAGTAAATTAGTTGTCAATATTGACAGTATGTCTGTGTCTAATTTATACCCATCTCGTAGACTTCCCTGCTGTTACAATTAACATGCAATTTAATATACTAATTGATATATTTACATAGTAATTAATGTCCTTTGATAGTAGCAACCTTTTCTGATTTGACATACTACTTAAAATCAAGGCCGTTTTAATTTGTGCGATTTTTATTTACTGCTGAACATTTTATTTTTCTAATAATCATGTAACACATTATAACTATTGTCCCATTGGCGAATAAATACGGTCAGTCAAGCGTTTTGTTTTCTTATACAGTATGTTATAGTACACGGAAGTACTTTGTAAATCAAGTATTACACCGGTATATTAAACTTCTTATTATAATAGGCTGCATATCGGTGAAGGTTCCATGACCTACCGGTCATAAAACTTTCGAGAGCAGGTATGATTTTGAAGATACTAAAGAGGTAATCAGAATCCGTATATCGAAGAAAAACAGACAACACAATGGCTGAAAGAAAAAGGACAAAAGGACAAACAATGATCTACAAAACATTACACATAAAACAAAAGATCGAGTATTTCACCAATTTATAAACTTGCAGGATTTCTGACTCGAAATAATTACGGGCAATTTAAATTCATTTGTCGATTGTGTCAATACAGCTGGCATGATCCCCCTCAATTTTTATTCAAGTGTTTGAAGCAAGCCAGAAGCGTCAGTTGGTGGTTATGTATATTTTTGTTTGTTTGATGATGCTTAACGCCACTTTCAACAATATTTCAGTTATATCGTGGCTGACAGCTTTATTGGTGGAGGAAACCGAAGGCCCCGGAGAAAACAACCGACCTGTCGCAAGTCACTGACCAACTTTATCACATAATGTTGTAGACTTCGCTCTGATCGAGATTCGAACTCACAGCATCAGTGGAGATCTGATTGCATGTGTAGTTGTAAATCTAACTACCATATGATCATGGCCTCGACGGTTATGTATATATGTGTGTTTGGGGTATCGATGTTACCTCTGTTTCTATGACAGTTTTCTGATTGAATTGTAGAACTGTTATATTGTTTGTTCTAACGGTTTGGTATTCTATGGTAGTTTTCTGATTGAATTGTGGAACTGTTATATTGTTTGTTCTAACGGTTTGGTATTCTATGACAGTTTTCTGATTGAATTGTAGAACTGTTATATTGTTTGTTCTAACGGTTTGGTATTCTATGACAGTTTTCTGATTGAATTGTAGAACTGTTATATTGTTTGTTCTAACGGTTTGGTATTCTATGGTAGTTTTCTGATTGAATTGTAGAACTGTTATATTGTTTGTTCTAACGGTTTGGTATTCTATGGTAGTTTTCTGATTGAATTGTAGAACTGTTATATTGTTTGTTCTAACGGTTTGGTATTCTATGACAGTTTTCTGATTGAATTGTAGAACTGTTATATTGTTTGTTCTAACGGTTTGGTATTCTATGACAGTTTTCTGATTGAATTGTAGAACTGTTATATTGTTTGTTCTAACGGTTTGGTATTCTATGACAGTTTTCGGATTGAATTGTAGAACTGTTATATTGTTTGTTCTAACGGTTTGGTATTCTATGACAGTTTTCTGATTGAATTGTAGAACTGTTACATTGTTTGTTCTAACGGTTTGGTATTCTATGACAGTTTTCTGATTGAATTGTAGAACTGTTATATTGTTTGTTCTAACGGTTTGGTATTCTATGGTAGTTTTCTGATTGAATTGTGGAACTGTTATATTGTTTGTTCTAACGGTTTGGTATTCTATGACAGTTTTCTGATTGAATTGTAGAACTGTTATATTGTTTGTTCTAACGGTTTGGTATTCTATGACAGTTTTCTGATTGAATTGTAGAACTGTTATATTGTTTGTTCTAACGGTTTGGTATTCTATGGTAGTTTTCTGATTGAATTGTAGAACTGTTATATTGTTTGTTCTAACGGTTTGGTATTCTATGGTAGTTTTCTGATTGAATTGTAGAACTGTTATATTGTTTGTTCTAACGGTTTGGTATTCTATGACGGTTTTCTGATTGAATTGTAGAACTGTTATATTGTTTGTTCTAACGGTTTGGTATTCTATAACAGTTTTCTGATTGAATTGTAGAACTGTTATATTGTTTGTTCTAACGGTTTGGTATTCTATGACAGTTTTCTGATTGAATTGTAGAACTGTTACCTTGTTTGTTCTAACGGTTTGGTATTCTATGGTAGTTTTCTGATTGAAATGTAGAACTGTTATATTGTTTGTTCTAACGGTTTGGTATTCTATGACAGTTTTCTGATTGAATTGTAGAACTGTTATATTGTTTGTTCTAACGGTTTGGTATTCTATGACAGTTTTCTGATTGAATTGTAGAACTGTTACATTGTTTGTTCTAACGGTTTGGTATTCTATGACAGTTTCCTGATTGAATTGTAGAACTGTTACATTGTTTGTTCTAACGGTTTGGTATTCTATGACAGTTTTCTGATTGAATTGTAGAACTGTTATATTGTTTGTTCTAACGGTTTGGTATTCTATGACAGTTTTCTGATTGAATTGTAGAACTGTTCTATTGTTTGTTCTAACGGTTTGGTATTCTATGACAGTTTTCTGATTGAATTGTAGAACTGTTATATTGTTTGTTCTAACGGTTTGGTATTCTATGACAGTTTTCTGATTGAATTGTAGAACTGTTACATTGTTTGTTCTAACGGTTTGGTATTCTATGACAGTTTTCTGATTGAATTGTAGAACTGTTATATTGTTTGTTCTAACGGTTTGGTATTCTATGACAGTTTTCTGATTGAATTGTAGAACTGTTATATTGTTTGTTCTAACGGTTTGGTATTCTATGACAGTTTTCTGATTGAATTGTAGAACTGTTATATTGTTTGTTCTAACGGTTTGGTATTCTATGACAGTTTTCTGATTGAATTGTAAAACTGTTATATTGTTTGTTCTAACGGTTTGGTATTCTATGACAGTTTTCTGATTGAATTGTAGAACTGTTATATTGTTTGTTCTAACGGTTTGGTATTCTATGGTAGTTTTCTGATTGAATTGTAGAACTGTTATATTGTTTGTTCTAACGGTTTGGTATTCTATGACAGTTTTCTGATTGAATTGTAGAACTGTTATATTGTTTGTTCTAACGGTTTGGTATTCTATGGTAGTTTTCTGAATGAATTGTAGAACTGTTATATTGTTTGTTCTAACGGTTTGGTATTCTATGGTAGTTTTCTGATTGAATTGTAGAACTGTTATATTGTTTGTTCTAACGGTTTGGTATTCTATGACAGTTTTCTGATTGAATTGTAGAACTGTTATATTGTTTGTTCTAACGGTTTGGTATTCTATGACAGTTTTCTGATTGAATTGTAGAACTGTTATATTGTTTGTTCTAACGGTTTGGTATTCTATGGTAGTTTTCTGATTGAATTGTAGAACTGTTATATTGTTTGTTCTAACGGTTTGGTATTCTATGACAGTTTTCTGATTGAATTGTAGAACTGTTATATTGTTTGTTCTAACGGTTTGGTATTCTATGACAGTTTTCTGATTGAATTGTAGAACTGTTATATTGTTTGTTCTAACGGTTTGGTATTCTATGACAGTTTTCGGATTGAATTGTAGAACTGTTATATTGTTTGTTCTAACGGTTTGGTATTCTATGACAGTTTTCTGATTGAATTGTAGAACTGTTACATTGTTTGTTCTAACGGTTTGGTATTCTATGACAGTTTTCCGATTGAATTGTAGAACTGTTACATTGTTTGTTCTAACGGTTTGGTATTCTATGACAGTTTTCTGATTGAATTGTAGAACTGTTATATTGTTTGTTCTAACGGTTTGGTATTCTATGGTAGTTTTCTGATTGAATTGTGGAACTGTTATATTGTTTGTTCTAACGGTTTGGTATTCTATGACAGTTTTCTGATTGAATTGTAGAACTGTTATATTGTTTGTTCTAACGGTTTGGTATTCTATGACAGTTTTCTGATTGAATTGTAGAACTGTTATATTGTTTGTTCTAACGGTTTGGTATTCTATGGTAGTTTTCTGATTGAATTGTAGAACTGTTATATTGTTTGTTCTAACGGTTTGGTATTCTATGGTAGTTTTCTGATTGAATTGTAGAACTGTTATATTGTTTGTTCTAACGGTTTGGTATTCTATGACGGTTTTCTGATTGAATTGTAGAACTGTTATATTGTTTGTTCTAACGGTTTGGTATTCTATAACAGTTTTCTGATTGAATTGTAGAACTGTTATATTGTTTGTTCTAACGGTTTGGTATTCTATGACAGTTTTCTGATTGAATTGTAGAACTGTTACCTTGTTTGTTCTAACGGTTTGGTATTCTATGGTAGTTTTCTGATTGAAATGTAGAACTGTTATATTGTTTGTTCTAACGGTTTGGTATTCTATGACAGTTTTCTGATTGAATTGTAGAACTGTTATATTGTTTGTTCTAACGGTTTGGTATTCTATGACAGTTTTCTGATTGAATTGTAGAACTGTTACATTGTTTGTTCTAACGGTTTGGTATTCTATGACAGTTTCCTGATTGAATTGTAGAACTGTTACATTGTTTGTTCTAACGGTTTGGTATTCTATGACAGTTTTCTGATTGAATTGTAGAACTGTTATATTGTTTGTTCTAACGGTTTGGTATTCTATGACAGTTTTCTGATTGAATTGTAGAACTGTTATATTGTTTGTTCTAACGGTTTGGTATTCTATGACAGTTTTCTGATTGAATTGTAGAACCGTTATATTGTTTGTTCTAACGGTTTGGTATTCTATGACAGTTTTCTGATTGAATTGTAGAACTGTTACATTGTTTGTTCTAACGGTTTGGTATTCTATGACAGTTTTCTGATTGAATTGTAGAACTGTTATATTGTTTGTTCTAACGGTTTGGTATTCTATGACAGTTTTCTGATTGAATTGTAGAACTGTTATATTGTTTGTTCTAACGGTTTGGTATTCTATGACAGTTTTCTGATTGAATTGTAGAACTGTTATATTGTTTGTTCTAACGGTTTGGTATTCTATGACAGTTTTCTGATTGAATTGTAAAACTGTTATATTGTTTGTTCTAACGGTTTGGTATTCTATGACAGTTTTCTGATTGAATTGTAGAACTGTTATATTGTTTGTTCTAACGGTTTGGTATTCTATGGTAGTTTTCTGATTGAATTGTAGAACTGTTATATTGTTTGTTCTAACGGTTTGGTATTCTATGACAGTTTTCTGATTGAATTGTAGAACTGTTATATTGTTTGTTCTAACGGTTTGGTATTCTATGGTAGTTTTCTGAATGAATTGTAGAACTGTTATATTGTTTGTTCTAACGGTTTGGTATTCTATGGTAGTTTTCTGATTGAATTGTAGAACTGTTATATTGTTTGTTCTAACGGTTTGGTATTCTATGACAGTTTTCTGATTGAATTGTAGAACTGTTATATTGTTTGTTCTAACGGTTTGGTATTCTATGACAGTTTTCGGATTGAATTGTAGAACTGTTATATTGTTTGTTCTAACGGTTTGGTATTCTATGACAGTTTTCTGATTGAATTGTAGAACTGTTATATTGTTTGTTCTAACGGTTTGGTATTCTATGACAGTTTTTTTATTGAATTGTAGAACTGTTATATTGTTTGTTCTAACCGTTTGGTATTCTATGGTAGTTTTCTGATTGAATTGTAGAACTGTTATATTGTTTGTTCTAACGGTTTTGTATTCTATGACAGTTTTCTGATTGAATTGTAGAACTGTTATATTGTTTGTTCTAACGGTTTGGTATTCTTTGGTTGTTTTCTATTTCTTTTTTAATGTTTTTTTCCTGTAGGTTTTAATCCATCATGTATTAATGGGGGCTTCGTGGCCGTGATCTCATGGTAGTATGATTTAAAATTACCTATGCAACCATTGCCTATCACCACTGATGTTGTGAGTTCGAATCTCGATCAGGGTGAGATGTACAACATTATGTGATAAAGTTTGTCAGTGACTTGCGACAGGTCGGTGGTTTTCTCCGGTTTCCTCCACAAATAAAACTGACCGCCACGAAATAACTGAAATATTGTTGAAAGTGACGTTAACCACCATAAAACCAGCCATCGTGTATTAAAGTTATTTAACAGAGATTATAGACCATGTTATACACTATTCACTCCCATGTGTGTTAGTGATATCCATTTTACCTCAGTTTCTACCTCGGTTTTCCCGCCATTGAATTTTGAAACTGTTCTAAGGGTTTGGTATAACTTTGGTTGTTTTTCTTTGTATGTTGTTTTTTCTGGTGGTTTCATTGTGTATTGATGTTATATAACAAAGGTTATAGGTCACTATTCAATCTGATGTTGATTATTGTCTCTGTTTCTACGATAATCCCCATCAGATTTTACAACTTCTGACGGTGTTTTTCTTTTTACTGCACATTGAACAATTATTTCCTGCTTGACTAAACAAACAAAGAAATTGTGCATGCCATTTAAACACAATATTTGTAAAATAGGTTGGTTTATGGTGTTTTTCAAATACACAAAGTGTCATTTTTAATAGGATTGTATATAAACCAATGTATATTCACTTCTTATCTTTTATTTATCTAAAAACGTATTTACCTGGGTAAAACTAATGATTTCTATTGTAGTTCAACAGTACGAGGAAGTTTGTGATTGTATGGTAATTGGATTTATAACTACCTATGCAATCAGTGCCTATCACCACTGATGTTGCGAGTTCGGATCTCGATCAGGGCGAGGTGTACAACAGACTTGCGGGTCTTCCGGTTTCCTCCACCAATAAAACTGACCGCCACGATATACCTGAAATATTGATAAAAGTGGCGTTAAACACCACCAAACAAACAAACGTATCTAAAACGTATTGACTATCTACCTTGATAAGACTAATAATGTCTTTCGTAGTTCAATAATTAAGTACCAGGAAGTTTACATAGTATGTTGTATATATTAAATACGATCTGTAGAACTAGTGTACCTGGTAAGATCATAAGTCAAGATTATTTATTATTTAAATCTTGGGGGTTTTTTTTTACAATATACGAGGGTATTATGTAGCATGTTAAATTCTTGTTTACATATGGAAACATTTACTAATTGGTTTGACTTGTACAAAGCAATGGAGGTGTTTGTACAAAGCAATGGAGGTGTTTGTATCTGCTAAGACACGAAGAGCAGATTGTGGACAATTTCAAGAAATTCTTGTATATCAAAGTCATTAAAATTGTGCTTGATTCTATGTTATATGAAACCCTGAAATGGCCCCAGATCGCACCATTTTGCATCTATTCGAAAAAAAAATTATGGTTGGGGGGAAAAAAATTATGGCGTGCACACTATTAATCCTCAGCTACGCTCCTGCCTGGTAAGATAAAATTCAAGATTATTTAAATCTTGGGTTTTTTTTTACAATATACGAGGGTATTATATTACATGTTAAATTCTTGTTTACGATGGGTTTGCTGTTTGCTTGATGTAATCCAGAATAAAACACAAATTTGCCAATGGTAATAAGTAACAAAAATACACATCCAGGAAAGGGTCATCCTAAGTTAAAAAAATAAAAAAAATTGCCAAAACAAAAATGATGGAACATGGTTTTATTGTGCATCGTAAAATGCAATAAAACAATTACTGCACTCTGTCGAGTGCAATATGATGTTTTATGGAGCACTGGAAAGCACTATCGACCCCTTGGTCGATATTGCTTTCCAGTGCTCCATAAAACATCATCGAGTGCAATAATTGTATAGTATTATTTTACTTAAAGTGTAATAATTTGTGTATTTCAGATCTGTCATTGCCTTTATTCTGATGTTAATAAATAAAGTATATGAAAAAGTTCCGCATTCATATTATTGAGGACCTGGTTATCACCCTACTTGGTCATGTTACAAAGAAATAAAATATATTAATTTTCTAGTTAATAATAAATTATATTTAATGATGTATACATTTTATTTTATGGGTATTTATATTTCCTTGTAAGATAATTGTTGAAAATAAAAGACATCTAGAAATACTAGCGGAAGTGATTACATACAAATTAACATGTTATTGAAAAATGTCAGTTTATTACACGATATTGATTCACTCCATTACATTTCTATAAAAGGAAATGATAAAAAATAAATTATGTCTGCCGTGATAAAAATATCAATAAACTTTGCATCAGTAATTTAATCAAAAATTTACGTGGTATATCGTGAAACGTGAGATGAATTAAATAAAAATTCAATATTTTGAGGGATAAAGATGTTTGTTTGTTTGATGGTGCTTAAAGTCACTTTCAATAATATTTCAGTTGTATCGTGGCGATCAGTTTTATTGGTGGAGGAAACCGGAGGACCAGGAGAAAACTACCGACCTGTCGTAAGTGACTGACCAACCTTATCACATAATGTTGTACATCTCGCCCTGATCGAGATTCGAACTCACAACATCGGTGGCGATAGGCACTGATTGCATAGATAGTTGTAAATCCAACTACCATACGATCACGGCCACTATAATGTAAGTAATATATTATGAAACATGAGATGATTCAAATAAAAATTCAATAATTTTGAGGGGTAAATATGTATTAGAACCTCTGTGTTCTGTAACCATGGTGATAGCTACTTGCCAATGACATATAAATTTGCCGATTTGTATCATCTTACTGTCACAGGCAATTCTACCATGTATCCATGTAGATAGGGAAATAATTGCTGTGATGGTACTAACCAAAGGAATCAACAAGTTTTAACTGAAAATATATGCGACGCTATTAGGGTCCGCCTATTAAGAAGTCCTGGAAGTTAATGAAAAATATATATACAATACTTGTGCACTGTCGAAGCATATAGGTAATATGTGTACGAGGCTTAGAAACGGGGGAAAAGGCGAGGTTTCGCCGAGCCTTTTCCCGCGTTTCGCGCCGAATACACATATTTACCTATATGCTTCGACAGTGCACATGTATTGTATTTATCCTGCAATTTTAAATCGTAAATAAACGTTTACTGGACGATGATATAAGTATTTGAAATAATTTTATGTATGTATTTGAAAACAATATCCCCCGATGTGCCCCGTTTTACATTTGTATGTTCTATTTATAACTGACCAATATCAAAAAATGTTTCATTTATAACTGACCAATATCAAAAACAATATTGGGGCAGGCTATATTGGTCGGTCGGTAAATGCTGTCATTGCAGGATAAATAACAAATCGCGGTGCGTATTTAAACTTGGGTCTGCTCGATTAGTTTTTTTAATTTTCATGACAAGCATGCAAGTTAGTGTTGGAAGTGTTAGTATAATTAGTCGTCAGTCACAGTCATACGTCATGATGAATATGATAAAACAATGAATGAATAAACGAAACAAATAACATAACATCTATACTTTTTTTTAATAGAAAAACTATTACGGTGACATATTCCCCCTCCAAAAAATAATATTCAGTCCCTGAATCCATAAACTTTAAAAAAAAAAAATCAACATCCCACAAAACGATAACATCTGTACAATTATAAATTCAAATTATGTTCGTTTATATCAATGGTGGTTTCTAAATGACGTGTCCATGCGGCACTCAGTGCATGAGTAGGATGTAACCCATCTACCAATCTCGTATAAATGTAACGAGTTTTCTTACCCCTTCTCTTATGAATGTAAGAATGGAGATACAACCCAATCTTCCAGGCTTCCACTAATGACATAGCTATCTACTGTGCACAGGATAGAACCCAGTTGTTCCTGCACAATATGACACTCTGTTTCATGTCTCAAATGAACAGCCTTACCAACATATTTCCTGTGGGAGTTCCAGTTTTTGAAACTGATGGTTGTTATTGTACCAAAAACAACTTTACATCCAATATTTCTCATTCGTTTCTCAACATCTGATATAGTGTTTTGTATATGTAAAACATGATCTTTCTCTAAATTGAGATAAGATTCCTCGTACCTTTGCTTCTTGTCCCGAGTTAAAGTACATATATCTGGGATTCCAGCAATAAAATACACTATTTTAGGATCAGTGTTATTACGTAGTTGTTTTTCGGTCAAATCACACAGTTTGCTATATGTTCCACCTGACAGAATATTAACCTGCTTATACTTCACCTGACTCATGCTACGACCACTAGTAGGGTGCCCGACGAAAGATTTTTGCGAATTTGCCTTAACGGAATTACACACACCTGTATGATACATCGTTGGAATGAGGAGAACAAGCCGCATCGAAATAAAGATGTCGTCGCTATGTATTGTGGTCACGTTTTTTTTAAATTGGGGTCAAAGGTCAAGATCTAAAAATTGGAACTAACACACCACAAGTTTTAAAAGGCTCCCTTCTTCGACAACACTGTGAAGAACTTTAAACTGGAATGCCAATTTTATTTGTTAAGCTTAATATTTTATTATTTTATGCTTATTTTTTTATTTTACATTGTTTGAATATATAGCAAAAGGCTATTTTCTAAAAAAAAATGCCATTTTACAATTTTCGTATATATGAGAAATAAAAGTGACCTTGACCTGTCATAGTTTGAACATTTCTCATTTTTATTTGATATTCATTTAAAGGAAACCTTCAAATTATTTTTTAACCCTTAACATTTGACAACTGGTGGACGGATTCAAAAAAAAAACATGTTTCAGTTATGGTACACTTTGACTAATTACTGGTAAAATATCTATTCACCTCAAACTAAAAGGTACCAAAATTCAAATTTAATGGCTTATGTGTTTGCAACATATCATTTGTAGGGTCAATCAATACTTAACGAATATTCTGTGCAAAAACATGGCAATTTATGGAAAGGTCAAACGCCATTTGTTTAAAAACGTAAGGTCTATGGACATATTATGCGTTTGGACGATGTGTGGCTACAAACCACTCTGAACACTCCAAATATCTCAGGTGTTTGGCAAATAAGAAAGTGTTCTCTTGTTAGTTTGAAAGCCCACCAACCACGTCAAGGTCAGAGTCCACTGGCAGGTTGTTGTTTTTTTATTTTTTTAAAATTTTGTTTGTTTGTTTGAAACATCGGCAGTAGTATACCGAAGGAACAAAGGAACAAGTCATAGAAAATGTTAAAGAAATCATAGTCCGGAGACTGGGCAAATTCCAGAAAAAACATAAAACGGAAACAAGCTACGACATAACCACCACAACATATAAAAAGAACACCTTAAAAAACATTGCAACAAATAAAACTGATATTTACTGAAAAACACATAGTACGTATGAACTTGTCTAAGTTTACTAAGGACAGAAAACAGTGATGCTTGCCTAAAACAGACATTAGACCAAGTCTCAATGAAACAAAAGACGTCAACGGGAAGTCGTGGTAACTGGACAACTATGACTAACGTGAGTTGATGGTCACAATGTTGGAAATGAAAGACTGTTTTATCTGAAATCATAGTTTTGATAAAAACAGTTTTATTCAGTGAAAAAAGGTAATAACAAAATTACCGAACTCCGAACAATCTTACAAAGGGAAAGTCAAAACTCATAATTATATAAACAGACAAAATCAGTCAACAACCGGAAAACTGTGAAAACCGTAATGACCCTGACTTGGTACAGGCATTTCTAAAGAAATGGTGGGTTGAATCAGATTTTAAGGCGCCAAACCTCCCGCTCTCATTACGGTTCAAAGGTTCCGGCTGTCACTGTAACAGTATTTAAATACAGGAACAAAATAATTTGATAGAGACTGGATGAAAAAGAAAAAAAAATTGAGATCATATGTCATCATCTTCATCAGTATTTCTAGATATTGCTAGGTGGGTATTTTCATTGCGGCATAAGTCGCCAGCTTGGCAAGGGCAAAGGTCTGTGCAAGATAGACTTTGCTCAAAACAAATGCATCCTTTCATACACACAGATTTTCCTTTGCAAGTACAAACAAGGTCTTGCAAAAAATCAGAAGACATCTGGCCTTTGAAATAAACTGGAACTAATCCATTCCTGTCTTCCCATCCAAATAGCACTGCAGACTTCATTGGCGGTTTTGTAACATAGGCAGTCATCCAAATATTTATCTGTAGTGAAGATCGCAAAACATGCTGAGTGAAGGTGGCTTCACAGGGTGGAAGTTTGGCCAAACATGCATCCCTCAGTGTCGCTAACCTTACCCTTAATTTGTTAAGATCGACGTGATCTTCCTTCAGTTTTCCTTTTTGGTCGTACAGTCGACAAACAAGTTTACTGGCGGCATCTATATATTTATCAGTGTCACAGTCTGCAAGGGTGGACAAATCTCTAAAGTTTTCTGGACTGTCTTTAAGTACTTTAAAAACTGTTCGTTTGCCAATCCCGAACAAGGATGATGTGGAATCACATCTTGTGATGGCATATGCAGCTGGTAAAATGTTACATAAAACAGGCTTGAGGATGCTACAGATCGAATGTACGGGAATAAAAACGCCCATCCTTGGTGTTTGTGATAGAACCCGTATGCAACCATAATTCCTGTGTATGTTGCATTGAAGGAAAGTAATGGATGCATAAAATCAAGAAATCTGTATCAGGCGATTTAACAATGATCCGACCTTTGATTCCACTTTCACCGAACGTTTTGTCTGCATGGATAGCATGTAAAATCATACGAGTGTCCGCCTCTTCATGTGTACAGTATAACTCTTGGCAATCGGAGACTCCATCTCTGCAGATTTTCTTGGCAATGATTAGAAGCACCAGAAAGATACGGAACTTCCCCGGATGACATCTCAAGAGATGATAAACGATAGGGTTGCACAATCGATTCGCCAAGAAATTGTATCAATGCCTGTTTGTTGGCAGCGACTGCAAGAAACCTTTTCTAATCAGGAATCGGTCGGCCTTCTATGAAACTGAGCCATTTCCGGACTTATAACGTATCCTGCAGGATTGGTCCGTGTATTAGAAACACATGAATTAAATAAATTTTAAACCCAATCAACGGCCGACATAAAAATGAATGTTTTTAAAACATAAAAACCACAAACAATTCTACTGAACAATTAAAACCAATTTATTTGCCATAAAAGAAGAGAAAATACTAAATGCATTGAGACAAAGATCGTGCTAGTTAATGACCGGCGAGCGACACATCATTAACAAAAACCGGTACATAACAATCCGTGTATGACAAAGAGGAAATTTACAGTTATTTGAGTTTATATTTTGCCAATTTCTCAACAACTGCTGACATTTAGATTATGATTTTTGGCACACATGCACATTTCATCAATATGTTTTCTTCAAAATCAAAGTACATTTATAATGTAGTGTAATTACTTTGCTTTTGTTGAAAATACGGTTAATTTGGGGTAAAATTTGAGGCTTAAAGTAAGGCTGATATACTCTTTCAAAAATCAATTATTTACATCCCGTTTTTATTTTAATTATATCTTTGATACATTATCTCTGATGTAAAAACCTTTTTAGCTATTTAGATAGCGGAGAATATTTTTATTTTTCATCCTGAAAATACCATGTACAATGTGTCAGCCGAGGGTACCTTTGAAAAACGTGAAATTAAAAAAATCGTGACCACAGAAACTTACGACGACAATTAAAAATACAAAATGTAATAATTTTTCTAGCGTTTAATACCAAAATTAGCCGTGTGTAATTCCGTTAACCCAAACTCGATAACTAGGCGTCTTTTTTAACACTGGGCACCCTACTACACATCTTCGCTAGCCAAGGGTTACAATTCGGGTTCCCCTTCTCTCCACCCTTGGCAGATCTAGAATACATTTTGAAAATTGCGCGCAATGCCACCTGGTGGTTTATCGAAGTTGCGCCCGTTAGATAGCCGTCATCGCCAGCCAATCAGAATCGCTTTGTTATACGTATGCTGGAGAGTTGAAAATGGCAGCGCCCAGTGAAGAAAAACTTATTTGTGATAAATTTAATTTGGAAGCACTTACTGTCAACCAAGTGAAAGTATCAAAGCTTTGGCAGACGGGAAAGATGTTTTCATTGGAACCAAAACGAGAAGTGGCAAATCGTTGTCATATGAGAGCATTCCGGTGCCATCTTTGTTTACATTTCGTCGATAACATGTGCTCCGTGTAAAACGTCTTCTGATTGGATACGTGTACTGGTAGCCGTAACCAATGAAATATTAAAGCGCGAATCCTCAAAATGTATTCTAGATCTGCCAAGGGTGGAGAGAAGGGGACCCGAATCGTAACCCTTGGCTAGCGAAGATGCCTACTACACGACTTGATCCAAAAATATAAGAATTTGTATGCATACCTGTAATGTAAAATAAAACTTCTATGTAATATATTATAAAATACTAAAATTAAATAATCTTGGTCGACGATCTAATATACCCAGGTGGCAATTACCTCTCTGTGTATACTTCAATTATCGAACAAAAGGGTTAAATAATAAATATACATTTATGTAACTACATCTAAAAATATATATACACTCTTTCTCAACAAGCAGGTCCATATGATATGATGTTCTAGCTTAATCTCATTAAACGTAACCCATTAAGATCAATCATATGTGTGTATTTCAATGTTGTTATATAGATCAATTAAATAAATGATGAACCAACGTTTCTTGAAGATCAACTTTAAAATGAGAATTCGTTTTTCAAGTAAATTTCAAATGTTCGTTACTGTCGCCGAGGTCATTTGCCATTATATAAATAGAAATGAGAACATCAAACTTCGATTTATGGATACAATGGAGTTAAATTCAACATTTGTCGTTTGATAAGAAATATCGAAATTTTAAGCTGTTTACATTTAGCATATACAAAACAAAATTGCAGTGAGAATGTCGTTGTCGTCAATATTGAAATTTACGAAAAACGTCCGTTACCACCATCTTTAACTACACATACAAGTCAATTGTTTTATACATTATCTTAGTTGTATCTATTTGCATGGCCTCTGAGTATATGAAACGTTTTATTACACATCAAATTATTTGCTAAAGATTTACATTATTCATAATACGCTCCGAATCTGAAATCCGAAGTTTTAAAGTAAATCGTAAAATGTTCGTTACGTGTTGTTTACGGAAATGGAAGAATGGTACAGATTTATCATTTTAGCAAATTCATAAGTTAATGATCTTTATGAGAAATTACGTCATTCGTGTCTCTATTCTCGATTTGAACGCATAAAAAAATATGGAATGTATATTGAATAAATATACGTGATTTAAATGTTCGTTACATTACGGAAATGTACATACGTAAAAACGTTGTTTCCGGATTTTATTCATACATTGTGACGTCATTTGAAAGTATCAACAATGGAACGTCAAGAAAAACAGAATTGAAGAACTTCTATTTCATTTACCAACCTCCAGACCTTATAGAACAAGTTTCTATTTGTGTAATCATACCCAACAAATTATGTGTATCAGCCTCTGAAGCCCATCTCCCGATATGTCCATGAACTTCACTCATGATCAGCACTTGTTAACCAGTGGCATCAATTTAAAATAAGAAAATGTACGTTACCGCTTGGTAACGAACATTTAACAATTTTCTTCATGTTTTTTTCTCATCTTTGTTTAATGAATGATGGTGAAATAGGCAAATACAGTACATTGCATGTCAAATTAAGTAAGATATTATATGGATGTCATTAAACAAACAAAACAAACAAGCAAACAAGAAGAGACAACCACATATAATACAAGTAAACAAAACACAGGAACGACCATTTGGCTGCCGTTCTTCATTTCACAGTCAAGGGTCTATTTATCATAATATAGGATTTTATATAGTATTGTTACTATTTAAATTTTTATAATCATGTTGAAAAAGTTATTGTTTATGCAAAGAAATCTATGGTATAAATGGTATCGTACATTTCCCCATGATGGTAACGAACATTTAATTTGATTATTTGCAGGTTTGACGATATAAGATGGGAAAGACAAGAGCCGAGATTCAAAAGGCATTTAGGGAAAGGCTAAAACAGAAGAATAATGAAGAATATCTAGAGAAAGAAAGACAGATGCCGAAAAAACTATGTACCGTCAGAAAACCTTACAAAAAGAGAAAGAGATAAAAGAAACAAATAGAATAGAGAAAATCTGCGTCATTTTTATCGAAGAAAAAGAGAAGACATGATTATAAACAATAATAACAACATTGATACAAGTGGATATGAGAGCGTAGATGAGCCACGAAATGATATCCCTGTACAGCCTCTACAAATAAGATTTCCGTTCAACAACAGAAGGAAAGGAGCCATAAAGAGATGGAAACGAGATATAACTAACGCAAAATCAAAAATCAAATCATTGGAAATTGACAGAGAAAAGGCTAAAAGAAAACTAAAATCAGCTCAAAGAAGTATACAGAGACTACGACAAACGATAGAACAGAGTAAAGTTCAAAATTTGACTCCAAAGAAAGAAACAGAAAACATAATGAAAGAGGCAAATTTGACCAAAAATCAACGAAACAAAATTAGGAAGCAACTTCTCCTAGGAAATGTTTTAGTCCGAGAAATAAGGGAAGCAAAGAAGAACACACCAGCTAGTAAGAAAAGTTCTTTACATAGAATAATTTCAGCCGGTGGACATGCTTATGCACTAAGCATCAAAATGTAGCACTTACCGCTAAATCACTGAAAAAAGTTGGGATCGTGGTCGATGCGAACCCAGAAAGGATGGTTAAAGACCAAAACTTGAAAGATAAGGTGAGAGAAAAACTAGACGAGAACACTCCTTTTAAACACAGTCAGTGGAAACGATTAGAGATAGAAGAAAAAGGAAAAAAGAAATATGTAACGAAAATTCTTGAGACAACATTAGCAAAGCAGAAATTTATATCGATCTTTGAACAACAAGTTGATGAATTCATATGCCACGTTGAAAGGGTCAACACACAGTATGACCAAATCCGCACATTGAAAGATAAGCTCCCACCTCATAATGTCATAGTTCAAATGGACTTTGCGGAAAATTACTCCTGCAAGTCGCTAGAGGAGGTCCAAAGTGCATATTTCAATCAAACATCTGTCACGCTGCATCCGGTCGTGGTATATCACAAAGGAGCAGAAGGTGATCTATTGCATCGAAGTTTTATCATTGTTTCTGATGAGATGGCACACAAGGCGGGCACTGTAATAAAGTTCGCTAAAGAACTTATACCGACAATTAAAAGCATCGACCCTGCTTTGGAAACCATACATTACTGGACAGATAGCCCATCTAGGCAATATCGTAACAGACATATTTTCAACTTCGTGGCAAATCATAAACAGATATATGGCATCACGGCTCGATGGAACTCCGACGGTTTGAGAGGAACTTGTAAGAGAATGGCAGATGAGGCAGAGGGAATGAGATCTGGTAAAGTGATCATCCAAGACGCCAAAGGATTTTTCGAATGGGCAATTTCATCAAGTATGAAAAATGTCAAATTTAAAGGAGTGAGTATGATAAGGGTAGATTTTGGCCCAATCTCAGAAACTGTTTATATAGATATAATATCAAACACAATCATTGAAAGGTAAGAAAAATATTTGTTTTGATGATTTCACTTTGTTCTTTGTTGCTTAGCAACGTAAATGGAGGAGGGTCCAATTAATCATTGGAAATTCAAATATGGTGGTTTTATTTTACATATCTTGCATAGTCTTTTCGACAAAATGTTATATTCTGTGTATGTACACTCTAAAAATAATATTCCAATTCTCTATATAGTATTTTTGTGTAGTTTTGTCACCCTAGCAACGGTTTTGTAAACATTAAATTAGCCTATATTATTGCAATTAATGGTTGAATTTTGACATCTACGATCTTTTGACTTGATATTTGATTAAGCAGTACATTTTTGTCAAGCTATACACATTACAAATGTCATTTCATATTTCAAAAATACATTTTGATATTTTTATTCATAGTTATGCCCCGTCCATAGCAACAGGTTTCCCTATGCACAGTATTTTCCTGTAGATCCCATAGACCTTTTATTTAATCAAGAAAAAAAATTCTACAACAGCACCTTAGCAGATCTAGAGACACCTTATCATTTACTAACCAGTATATATTATAAGAATTCCTTAAACTTTACAATGTCCCTAGTAACCAAATATTATCCCTAGCAACCGCAGAAACTCGTCAATGCTGAGCTCTGTAAATTGCTTTTTTTAAATCTTTCAATAACCGAATGTTGATCTTTTTATTTTTCAAATCATGAGAGTAAATTATTCTCAGTAATTAGAATGTCAAAGGAACCAAGTCAACTGCATAGCATGGTAAAGCAGTGCTACAGCGGCAGGAGAGGATATATCGTCACGGTATGTGTTTTCGTGCGTCGTCTGTTTTCGTGGTATCCATTTTATTTTGATTTCCACAGCGCACGCATTATTTTTGACGTGTCTTCCGGTTTCTATTTATGGAACATAAACAATACGAAAGCTGACATCTGTAAAAGATGTTAAAGTTTGCTTTTAAAGACGTAAGTACCAAAAACAGTGAACCTACCTACTGAACCATACTTTTTGTAATGCTAAAAATGTACTTCATTTATAAAGTAGCTGGAAAAAAATCCAGAAGGGTTATATACAATTTAACTATGTCGTCTGCCTCTCATACACCTGCTCTTCCTGTCATGTAACTATCATGGGGTCACTCATCGTATTTGTAAACAAAAGAGCCGACTGAAATGTGCCTGTTTCTTATATAAAATACATGTCACTTTGCAGTGCATTGTGGTTTCAGCACTAAAAAAAACATCAAAAGTAAACACAATTTTGAAAGTGGTCATTTTCAAACATTCTGTTATTTTATTTAGATGTAGTATGATTTGGTAGATGGCCAGAACCATGAAATTTTAAAACCAGCCATTACCGGATTTTATATTCGTTTCCATCCCTTATATCGGCCTTGTTTTTATTTGCCACGGAAACAGATGACGCCATTTTACTGACAACAAAAGTTGCCAGGTAATCGAGAGTATATTAAAATACAAAAATTAACACTGTTAATCGCTATATCTGAAAATCGATAATAGCACGAAAACCGATAACACGATGGTAATTCATGTTGAATAATTAAGAAATAAATCATGGAAGCCAGAGTTTTAACATGGATTGGCGGATATTATACGATATTATACGTTATTAGTCTCGAGATGTTATATATCCCGTTTTAAGGGCAGTGGTTTTGTTAAAAGGTGATGCGCAAATATCCCGTTTTAAAGGGCAGTGATTTTGTTAAAAGGTGAGGCGTCAGCCGAGAACCTTTTAGCAAAACCACTGCCCTTTAAAACGGGATATATAACATCTAGAGACTGATAACATTTTTATCTGAATGTTCCCACATTAATAAGTATGTCCTTATTATAGGAAAAACATAAATACGTGTATCTTTGGACAAAGATCACAGAGAGCGATTATTGATTTTCTGTCATCTTGTGAAATGTGTGTCGTCTGCTGCGCACAATGTAAATGGGCAGCACATAGGTGAGAGCGATTATTGATTTTCTGTCACCGCACGGCTTCCCTGAAGTTTTAAAAGTACCTTTTTAGCCAATCAAAATTCTACTTGCCACGAGAATATCAGAGAATAGTATTTTATCCCGAGCCAGAAGCCAGGGATAAAATTTACTAATATCCGCCAATCCATGTTAAAACCAAAACACATTCTGGCTTCACATGATTTATTTCGATTCTGATATGACTAAGAGTACAAATACGGTAGTATACTTTGATTGGAAGACGGTAATTTATATTTACGGTATCTTCAAACTTTTTTGTTGAGAAAAGTAAAACGTGATAGATTATATAAATAGAATGCTTGGTAATACTGTATTATTGGTCATGGCCCATTAAAGTAAAATCATACCACTAAAATTCCAAGTAATACTACACATTTAGCACTGACTCATAAACGATAGACTATATCAATAAAATTCTTAGTAAGGATAACAAAAGGACCATTATAAACAAAACATGTTAAAACATGTACGTTATATCGTTAAATGTACTGAATAAGATGAATTATGAATTAAGTAGGAATAAAATATTGATCTCACGATGTTGTTATCGGCAGTCATGTGTGCTAGACCATTATGCCACCGCAACGTTAATATTAAGCTATATATAAATCAAATTTACGTTAATACAATTATTCATCGGGAATTCACTTTGCGAAAGAGCTAAATAAAATATATTTGTTAAAGAAAAAAAGAAAATAATAAAAAGTAAAGGGACTACTAAAAATAGAAAGTTCCGATGTGTTTACATGTCCAATGAATTAATTTCTAAGATAATCTGACGTACTAATTTTCTTTTTGGTTGCTTGTTTTGTTTTCTGTACTTTTTGTGAATTGTGGGGATAATATTAAAGGGATATTGTCTACCAGCTCCGTAATTTTTTCATACCCAAAATTATTGTCGATTTCCGTACTGACCTTCATAAAATGAAGATTAAACACCGAATTATTGATGAATACGCTCCGAAACGTTGTGTTTTCGACTAAAAAAGCTGACCATCGTTACCGGAAGCTAATTAATTATGCACAGACCTGGGCGAGGCCAACTCTATTTATTTATCTATTTTTATGTCAGTAGCCCGGATGCTGCAGCATGGATATTGAGGTAAGTTTCTATAAAAGTTGAGGAAAAAAGCTATTTGCGAACCGATTGTATCTAAAAGACGTAGAATAAATAATGTCTGTATCAGGAATAGATTTTCTTTGATGAAAACTACATGCCTTAACAGATTCAGCCGATATTTCCACGATAACCATTGAAAACATGCCAGGAGGCACCCCATGGGGACAAGCTCAACTACGTATTTTCGATCGGAAATTTTTGCCGGCGTTAAAAATAACTAAATTAGTTTTTTTCTTCTTATAAGTTATGAAGTTGTTCCCCGAGATTTTGATACACGTGTTAAATTAATTTATTTTAGCCAGTTTTACCGACAATATGAAAACAGAGATATACATGTAGAACACAGTGAAATACATGTCTGATGAAAACGAATGACGTAGCCAGTGTTGTTTTATTTGTTAATTGACTGGAATGTTTCCGAGAAATTTGGGCTGGATTAGAAACAAAAGAGACCTTACTTCTAGTTCCAACAAGACAGTTGCTGCAAAATAATATGGGACTGACCATTTACCTTGAAGGGGGCTATGTCACGTTTTTTCGCCGTAGAAATGTTTTCTTCAGACGCCACAGAAATCATATTTTCTTATTTTCCGGCGAAGTGCCAATCTAATTAAAACAAGGTGAACTGTGATCTAATGCTCACTTATGATACCCCTGCCACTTCCCATGATATGGGGTACCTATATGAAGCTTGTGACCAAATACCAGATTTCTGCCATCAATAGTTGAGAAAAATGTGCATATATGTTCAATGTGGATAAAAACCAACTAAATCGGCAAACAGGAAGTAGGAATCTAATGGTTCCAAAAACGCTTCCCACGATATGGCATACCTATGTGAAGCTTGTGACCAAATATCAGATTTCTGCCATCAATAGTTGCTGAGAAAAATGTGACGAAAAATATTTTGGAAGGACGGACGGACAGAGGTAAAACAGCATACCCCCCCTCCCCCTTCGGGGAGCGGGGGTATAATTAGATCTAAAATAGGGAGCAAGTGCGTATATCTAATTTTAATTAGATTGGCGAAGTGCTGGAATAATTGTTTTTCTTCAAAATTTTGTATATGATTATACTGTGAAAATGGCAAGTATATGATTATACTGTGAAAATGTCAAGTCGGAATATATTTTTTTCTCCTGTCCAGCCAAATTTTTTTCTTCAAGATTCAGAATCAAAATAATTTTTTAGGAAAAAAAAACATATAAAATTAAAATTGAATAGCTTGAGGGGTAAATTGATAAAAAAAAATTGCAAGACCAAAATGGTTCTCCCATATACCAACAAAAAAAACGAAATAAAACTGTGGTCATAAGAAAGTCCCACGAGAAAATCTTTCCTTCCAAAATAAGACTTTTTTTTATTTCTCTAAACTGAATTTGTGCAAACTATTTCACTTATAATGAATTATATTTCTGTTTTAAATAGAGCTCATTTTTCTAGATGAATGTATAATCATCTGTCCTTACTGTTTTTATTAAATCTCTTGTCTTTATTACAGGACTTTGATCGGATTGTCCTTGATGAGGCAGTGTTGGGGGTTGCTAGAATGTTTCGAGTGGAACTTGTAGTAATGCCCCATGACGGGGATTACAACAGATCCAATAGGTATGCAGCCTACCGCCAGTATACCATTTGGGCACATGGCCGACTTGGAGCTGGGGTCAGACGTGTGATCCCAAGCTGTTGTACTTGGAAAATTAGGGACAAGTATCCTGATCTATATGAACAATACAAGGGTTTCATTCCTAGACGATTTAATTAAAACTTGTTCATGAAATATTTTGTATTTTATCCCATATACCCTAATGATAAAGTTTACCACTTGCTTCCCTATGGTCGGTGGTTGTCCGGGTACTCTGGCTTCCTCCACCACTAAAACTGGTCGCCATGATATAGCTGAAATATTGCTGAAAGTGGCGTTAAAACACCAAAAATAAATCAACTCTAATGAGTTGTTAATTTCACAAGTTGGTCAGTTGGAATTGTAAATTTAATTTGAAAGTTTTGCCATCTTATTATTATTTTTTGTTCTATCAGCATTGACAACTTCTTCTAAAATGGACTGACAGTCTTTTATATAATTCAAAACCATACTTGGCAGAGATGTTTTCTATGAGGTCCTACACAAGAGTCGATACTTTTGTGCAGATTCGTCAAAAAACATGGCCACCATGTGACTTTGAAAATTCTGATTGGTCGATTTTCAAGAAACTTCTTCTCAAGAACCGCTGAAGGGATTGAATTGAAATCTGGTATATATGTTTCTATGATTGTCTTTAACATGTGTTGTTACTGTTTGCGCCATTTGAAAATTCAAAATGGCCACCAGCGGAGGTCAAAGTTTGCATTGAAACCCTATGGGAAACAACATTTTCATCTTCTTCTTGAGAACAGCCAAACAGAATTTACATGTTTCTTGTGAGGTCCTAAAAAGTTGTCCTGGTTTGTACTAACTAGACCAACACACTGAGTGCTATCATTATTGTGCATTGGACAATTTGTAATGCCCATTATCCTGACTTGGGTACTTTTCCACTCTAAATGTGCAGAACTTCTGTTAGACCAGGAAAAACAAAGAGTGACAATCTAAATTTATTTTATGCGACAATATAGTAAATTGTTTTGTCTTGGTCTTCAAATCTGGATTTCTGAGATGCTACAATATTATCCAGAGTTGGAGGTTGTGGAATTGGTGCAAGATGGACCGAGATTCTTCTGGGATCATCTACTTCCAACTGCACACGTTAATTCATTCCTTCATTATCTTGCAGTCTCATACAAATGATGACCCTTAATAGTCTTGGAACATAGGAATATGACTTGTCAGCTTTAACAGGCTGCACAGACCATCTAGCTGTCTTTTTGTTGTAACTTCTCTGCCACCTGAAGTAGAAAAAAAAATACAATGTAATTCACAAGAATAAAACAATAGAATTGAGATTATGATCTATGGAGCCCTAACTTTCAATTCAAGATGAATATCTCGAATGTATAGTGAATGAGCAACTAAACATATCATTACAAGTTCACTTTATGAAGGATTTGTAGACAGATTTTAGGTTGTGGTCATCCCTCAAGAAGTTCTACGGCAGGCATCACAAGCTGGTCAATGGTTACAGGGTGTCTGTTACCCAAATCAGAACTGATCTTCATTTGTTGTTGATGTCTTTCCCTTCATCGGATGGGACTTCTACCGGACTTGACCATGGACAACGCAGCCGGTTTGCGACTTTCGATTGACCCTTCTGAAGCCTATGATCAAATATCAGATTGCTGCCATTAATAATTACTGAGAAAAATGTTATGAACATCTTGGGACGAACGGACGGACAGAGGTAAAACAGTATACCCCCCCCCTTCCAGTGGAGTGGGGGTATAATAAAGCTCCTATGACATATGATCATGCATGGTTCTGTTATTAGGACAAAATTTCAAGTATGTAAGTTACAACTGAAACATATGAAATTAACATGACAAACCTTAGAGTGAAGTTGAGGCTAGGTTCAAAATCTTCATCGTCAGAATCATCACTGCCCTCTTCAGTAATATCTATTGAGAGACTGTAAGAATAAAAATTAATTGTTTATTACAGTGTATGTGTATAATATCGAAACAAATTTTGTTATATGGTTCTGATGTGCAGCTGTATAACGAAAAAGCTTTTCAAAATAATATTAAATCTATATACATGTATCCAGCACACATCTACACAACCCAATATAAAGAGACAAAATTACATCAAAGTTCCAGGAAAAAATTTGGTGTGCCAGACGTGCATCATTTCTGTCCCAGTTTGGTTTCATTCCCGTAAGCAGACTTGGGGTCAATTACTTTCAAATGTAATCGATTACATTACAATTACTTTGCAATTTTCATGATTACATTACATTACGATTACATCAATTTTCAAATGTAATCGATTAAATTACAATTACTTTGTAAATGTAATCGATTACATTACTGATTACATTTAATGTCATGACAACCAATATTAGTGTTTTATGTTATAATTTTGTCTCATATGCATCTATCCAATATCTCCTTTTTTAATGTATTTCTTACTCAGAACAATGAAATACAATTCAGTTTTAATGTGATCATTACATGCAATAAGATACATTATTAATTAACTCTATATTATTGTTGTCAATACAACCTAAACTGTCTTTACAATATAAAATTATAAACTCTGCCAATATAAAAAAACTAAACCAATATTGATATTGGCTTAGTTTTTTTTATATTGGCCGAGTTTATGATTTTATAATTACCCATTATAAGATAAAATTTTATGGTTAATTAATAAATATATCATTTACGTTGTAAATTATAAATAGCAATTCTCATTTTCCTTTTTTCATAAAATAAGTTGTGTCTTATTACTATGACCAATATTCATTCCATCTTATACTATTAGTAAATATTATAATACATTTGCACATTTTAATAATATATATCAAATAATTTCAAATATCCTGTCAATAGTTTATTGTGGATAATAAACTAGCAGTTAACCTGAGCCACAGATAAAATTTGTAATTAAGGTCTTATTTATGACACCAAATTATGTAACAATCATCATTACTAAATTTCACACCATTTACATGGGTGTCCTTGATATATAATTCAGAAGATAAAAAAACCCAAGTCATTCTGATTCTAAACATTTGCTTAAAAATATGCATAATTTCTCAGTCTAAATATGAAAACTAAATCTTTAATTTATGTAAATAGGTTTAATAAAATATAATTTAAAATTTTAGAGCTGTTTTCACTGAAAAAGAGGTTTTTTTTTTAAATTTCATAACATATTTTTTTATTTAGATGTCAATAAACTTTATATGTTTTCTAGTAAACCATTCTACATTATTTGTTAAATAAATTCCATGAAGAAAATTCATTTACATAAATCATACATTAAATATCTAAGGAGATACATGTATATGTTTCAGTTAAGAAAAAATAAGTCAAAATGATGAAAAGTAATCTAAATGTAATCAGAAAGTAATCATGATTACAGGGTCAAAATGAATGTAATCGATTACATTATGATTACATGTAATCTAAAAAATGGCCGTTTACAGATTACATCCAATTACATGAAAAAATGTAATCGATTACAACTGATTACAATTACAAATTACGATTACCCCATGTCTGCCCGTAAGTAGCTAAGGAGGACTGGCCATTTCAGCTTGTGGATTGATGAAAATGTAACGATGACGCAGAAGCCAACATGATCCCTATATAATATAGCTACTAGTAGTATCACTATTGCAAGCCACAATAATTAATAGGAAACTGTTATACAAGTGACTGTGTTGAACAATATTGACAATGTTACCTATAAGGGAATGACCATTTAACTTGAAGGGGGGGGGTTATTGTTTTTTTTCTAAAAAAATATTCTGATTCCCAATGTTGCTGAAAAAAATATTCTGATTTTGGTGGAGGAAAAAAAAAATAACCTGATTCAGAGTTTTTGTCATATAACCTAATGTGGAATTCTGGAAAAAAAATTCGCGTTTGGGCGACAAAAAAAAATATATTCTAACTCTCGTGTTGTCAGAAAAAAAAATTCTGAACGAAACAAAAAACCATAACCCCCTCCCCCTTCAAGTTAAATGGTCGGTCCCTAAACATAATGTAGAATATGTCTAATCTTTAACAAAATGAACATACTCAAATGGGTTCACAAATGAACTCGATTTCTCCAGTTTCATCCGTTTCGTTGAAATGTGATGGCTGCTCATTTCTTCTACTCTAGAAATACCTTGGTCAGAATATCTAAATCAAAAGTACAAATATCAATCACTACAAAATCACATTTGTCTGAAATTACCAGTTTTTGTCGTAATTTGCCTAAAAAATTTAGATAATTTTACAAAAACCTGCATGATTTTAACACAGACATGGGCCATCGGTCTACTGTTAAATTCACACACTGTGAAACATGCAAATTGCTATGGATCTTCACATTATTTCTTAAAAATCTTGTTTATAAATCATACTTACAAGATCCAAACTAAACAAGGGCAAAGCGTGGCGTATCCCCTCGCCTAAAAATTTGACCCTGTGACCTTGACCTTTGATTTTGAAAATCAATAGGGTTCCAGATTCTCTTAAGGACTAAGTATGTAACAAGTTTGGTCAAAATCCATTGAAGGATGTTGATTCTAGAGTGTTCACAAGGATGTTACGTGGTAACATTTTGACTCGGTTATCTTGACCTTTGACCTATGAGGCTATGACCTTGAAAATCAATAGGGTTTCGGTTATCTTAAGGACTAAGTATGTACCAAGTTTTGTCAAAAATCCATTGAAGGATGTTGATTCTAGTGTTCACAAGGATGTTATGTGGTAAACATTTGAGCCTGTGACCTTGATCTTTGACATATGACCTTGAAAATCAATAGGGTTCCAGATTCTCTTCAGGACTAAGTATGTACCACGTTTGGTCAAAATCCATGGAAGGGTGTTGATTCTAGAGTGTTCACAAGGATGTGACGGACGGACGGTAGCATTACTATATCCCTTCGCAACTTCGTTGGCGAGGGGATAAAAAGCAGTTCAAATGACATTTCTTTAAATAGAAAGCCTTTATATGAAAAATACATATTGATTTCCCTCTATCATGTCTATGTTGATAATTCTAAGATAGTAAAGTATAATTTTGGCTCCCTGAACTAAAAATTATGTCCAAAATTGTTGAAAGGTAGTAAAAAACTAGTTAATGTAATGTTTTTAGAATAGTCAAGAAATAAACTTGGTTTGCATATGGAAATTGAAAACGATTTTCATTTAGTCATAGTCTAAAATATGCAGTTCAGGACATTTCAGTAAAATTTTATAGTCACATATATAGAAAAGTTTCTGAAACTTGCAAATTTCTATGGATCTTCATATTATTTTTTAAAAACCTTGTTTATGTATCATACTTACAGGATCCAAACTAAAAATGCTACTGAAATGACACTTATTTAAATGGAAAGCTTTTTATATAAAAGATACATACTGATTTTCCACTATGGTGATAATTCACAGACAGGAAGATATAATTTTGGCTCCCATAACAAAGTTCTATGTTCAAACTTGTTGAAAAGTACTTTTAACCTTATTTATGTAATGTATTTCCAGTACCCAAGATATAAACTTGTTTGCATAAAGGAATTGAAAATGATTTTCATTTAGCCATGGTCTAAAATATGCATTTAAGGACATTTCTGAAATTTTCAGTAAAATTTTGTAGTCATATATAAAAAAAGTTCTGAAACTTGAAAATTTCAATGGATATTCATATCATTTCTTCAAAACCTTGTTTATAATTATATATTATACTTACAGGATCCAAACTAAAAGTGCAATTGAAATGAAGCTTCTTTAAATAGAAAGCTTTTATTTGAAAAATACATACTGATTTTCCATTATAGTGATAATTCGCAGAAAGTAAGGTACAATGTATATACTTTTGGTTCCCAAAACTAAGTTTCATGTCCAAGTTGTTGAAATTTGATAAAATTAAAAGCCTAATTATATGTTGTATATCAAAGAAATAAATTTGCTTGAATAAAAAGAACTTTATAGGGTTTTCATTAAGCCATGTACAGTTTTAATTCTTGCATTAAAAATGAATTGATTCGATATTTTTTTTTAAATTGATAATAATAAACTGCATTGCCATTGATATCATTTTTGCACTCCCATTTCCCCTTTGCTGGCCTCCTAAAATTTGTGTTTGTTTACCTCGCAAATACGGCCGTTTTATGCTACTCATTGACAATAATTTGCTGTTGCCCGGTGTAAAATTACATATATTGATATCAATGATCATAGGCATCATCATAAATTCATAAAATATGAAAAACGATTGAGAAAAGAAGGCAACATGCTCGGCTTACCTATCAACAATAATCAAGCAAAATCTTTGCCACTGTTGTTGTTGTCTTGTAGATTCCTCCGATGACTTCGGAGCACCCTGTTAATTTAAACAGGTTAATTAAATGTCATATTCGGTATTGGTGGGAAAATAAATTTCAAGTAAAGTTTCCGGCCAATTATGGTCACAATCGAGTTTAAATGTTCAAATGTTCACTGCCCTATTATTATGGATATCGAATATAAGATTGCGGCTTATCTCCTCTATATCTGCTATAATGTCACTATGATCGCCTAGAATGTCACTAACTCTCAGCGTGAGATTTGACGCGTAGCACTTCCTTGAGTTCGCTCCATCCAACGGCAACGGTCCAACTGATCCCTTACATATATCCTGCATTTGTTCCATTTGGAAGATACTTCACTTCTATTCCTCTTTATCTCGGAATCCGTCAAAGTCCGCTTTCTTCCACGCGTTGACAGTTTCTCTTTTGCCCAAGAACCACATGTTGTTTATTGTTTCTAAACAGTGCGCATGCTCAAGACGTGTTCACATAGAAGGCCATATGAATAGATTTGAATATTGTCATCCAGACAATAATTCTGATAACGATAGTTTTGGGTCTTTATTGTCAAAAAATCGTATCTTTTGCAGCATAACTCGGTGTTAATCTTCATTTTATGAAGGTCAGTACGGAAATCGACAATAATTTTGGGTATGAAAAAATTACGCAGCTGGTAGACAATATCCCTTTAAAGTATACTTTAGTATAGTAACACATGAAATTCCACTGAGGGTTAGAAAAAAAAACACGTCGGACTCAATGCACAATCAGGTCGGCAGTAAATCACCTCCAAAATTTATTTAACGTCAAAACTGTTTCATAAAAATTGTTCAAGTTTTACTCCCGTAGCAAAACAAATACGATAACCAACTTTATTTTGGATGAGATTAAAAGGTCGATTTTTATTTCTGTCTATTACGGATGAAAACGGTCAATAAAAAATGGCCGCTGACGAGAAATCGACCTTAAAATTATTTTTTGATTGCAGATTTCATACTCTCCACACTCGGGTACCAACGCAAAAATTAAATGAGATATGTGTTTATGTATATTAAACATCATACTAAAATATGCCGTTGGTACCTGCTTGTGGTTATACTGAAAATTGACATTAAATACACATTTCTTGTTAGATTTCATATATTTTCACGAAACGATAGACTTTTCATTGATTAGTGTGACGTCATCGCACGTGCACATATGGAAAATTGTTACCAAAATAGTAGTTGGGGTAAAGGTCTTATAAAATCAAGAAACAACGAAAGCTATACGTTTCATTTATAATTTGTCTATTTTATAGGCCAATTTCTGCACTTATCATACCTACTCCTTTGTGCCAAGCAGACAATGCGAAGAGGTTTCGAAGGAGATAGAGAAACATGTACTAAAGACAGTGAAGGGAGAGACTTCGTTGCAGCGGTCTATGAAAACAGATGGTACATCGGAAGAGTAGTTGAATTAGACAACTTAGAATGTGAAATTTCATTCATGGCAAAAAGTAAAAATCTCTTTAAATGGCTGAATTCTCCAGATGAAGTTTGGATTAGGATAGATGCAATATTATGTAAAATTTCAGAGCCGATGACAACTGGCAGATCGCAGAGAATGTTTCGAATCCAGGCAGATGAAGAAGAAAAAATTGAAAGACTGTTTGTACCTAACCATAAAAAATGAAATGTCCGTTACTATTGACTGAAATTGCGCAAACAATAAGGTTGAATATTGGCAAAAAAGAATGCTAAATGAATTTTAATGACAATTCTAGTTAATTCAAATAGTTTTTTCTTTGATGAGTTTTGGTTAGTATGAAATGTTTGTTATATTAAAATGTTTTTTTTGTGAAAATATTCGTTACGTTTTTTAAAACAAAATTTATTAATTTCAATTGCTATATATATCGAAATTCTTCAGCCTAGTTCAATTAGTTATTCCAGTATTTTTATTTATCACCAAATAATGCCAAAAATTGATATGCTTATGTAAAATTAAACAAATGTCACTCCCTCCACAAATACCCTCGACTTCTTTAAAATTGTGAAAATCATTTTAGCAACACTGAATTGGCATTAATTTTAAATATTAAAACAATTTGGAATAAGACAATTATAAATAAGTATAGTCTAATCAGGTTCATTAACTTTTCTATCGGTAGAATTTGAATTTCCCATGAACTTTGATTCCATGTCGTACACAAAATGTCCGTTACTTTTTAAGGACATTATAATATGCTTTATAAAAACAAAATAAACACTAGAATGCAAAAGTTTTTTGTTCTTTGTTTTCAAAATGATTATATAAAGTGAAATTAAGTTAAAATTTACTATGTACGCTTAATCTGTCATTCAATAGTTAAAGTGAACTGAATGCATTGTCAATGAAATGGAAAATAAATATTAAAACAATTGGTACACCTATTATAAAGATTATTGTTGAACTATAATGTTTTCTGAGTAGATGATAAATGTAGTATTTTTCATTTTTTTTACATCAAGGAGATTTGAAGAAAATCAACTGTTTATATTTAATGAATAATTTTAATATTTGTTATCCTTCTGAAAGTACATGTTATCAAAGTAACGTTTTTTATTGTCACAAACAAATATTAAATGTGTTCTATTCTCAACTACTCGTATCTTTTAAACCAACGAAGTGTTGCATAAAATGTTTTCCACATCGAAAAGGGATATACTCAAGATAAAAATGAAACACAGTTTGCTAATAAATTACAACATTGATTATTTTATTATAGCTGAGTATAGATGGCCCTGGTTATTGAGAAAGGGTGATAATCACCATAGCGATCTGGCTTCTTTGTATGTCTACCAGTACGACGTACAACTGTCTCACGTGTCTGTTCTATTGGACTCTGAATACCATCTATCGGACTGTCAACCTCACCACTTACCTCATTCTCATTTGTAAGCTCATTATGTATCCATGTAGATAGGGAAATAATTGCTGTGATGGTACTAACCAAAGGAATCAACAAGTTTTAACTGAAAATATATGCGACGCTATTAGGCGTCCGCCTATTAAGAAGTCCTGGAAGTTAATGAAAAATATATAACAAATCGCGGTGCGTATTTATACTTGGGTCTGCTCGATTAGTTTTTTTAATTTTCGTGACAAGCATGCAAGTTAGTGTTGGACGTGTTAGTATAATTAGTCGTCAGTCACAGTCATACGTCATGATGAATATGATAAAACAATGAATGAATAAACGAAACAAATAACATAACATCTATACTTTTTTTTAATAGAAAAACTATTACGGTGACATTACCATGTCTCGTTTTCCACTTCTGCAGCCGATATAATCCAACACAATGTGTATTGTCTTGTATTTTATATAGATTGAATCTTTTATTAAAATAAAATATATATATATTTTTTTTTAATTATTAAAAGATAGAAGATACACTAAACATCAAATTTTAGACTGGGTTCATCTGCGATACACAATTCCTTTCGTAACTTTTACAAGTCATGATGGCGATCATAAAAAAAAATACATGTAGGTCAAGACCATATGACGTCATAATTATGCAGATATTTGTGTATGTCAAGAAAAGAAGAATTTTCCCATCATATATAAATATTACTTCCGTGTATAATTTTACATTCTAATATTACTGATTGATGGATAACATATTAATTGATATATGATGTATATACAAAACAAATCATTTCAGATAAATCGGCATTACATGGTTCCTCTCCTTTCAACATAGGGACTTACACAAAAGTAGACAAAAATACATTAGTTTTATCATTTAAGAAGAGTTTGAAGTTACCAAAGGGGGATTGAGAATCCGTACATCGAAGAAGAACAGACAACACTATGACCAAAAGAAAAAGTACAAAAGGACAAACAACGATCTACAAAACATACACATAAAACTAAAGATCGAGTAACACGAACTCTACCAAAAACCGGAGGTGAACTCAGGTGCTCCGGAAGGGTAATCAGTTTCTGCTCCACTAGAGGCACGCGTCGTGTTAATCTAGTTACAAACCAGTGATAAGTCACCAATGAAGAAAGCACCGGGAAGTGTTTACGACAAGTGGAACATATCCGTGGTCATTTGTGACACAGATATTCCATAACGGTCAACCATGTCATGGTGGCGACCGTAAAACTTTCGAAGTGATGACTTCAACTTAACCCTTGGTTCAGTAGCTTCCTTGTTAACAAAATTAAAACAATAGCTAATATAACACCTGGTTGAATCATTAGTTAGAATTAAAATATATAGCATCTTAAGCACGTGTGGTGTAATGGTTAGCGTGCTCGCCTAGAGTACCGCAAATCTTGGGTTCGAGCCACGGTCAGGTCAAACCAAAGACTACAAAATTAATATCTGTTGCCTCCCTGCGAAACGCGCCATTATAGTGTAAGCGCAAGGAATGGCCACCAATAAAACTTGAACTTCTACGAAACAAAAGAAAATTATTAAGACGAACCGAACATCTTATTTACCCGGAAATCGTAACGGTCGAATCATACGTTTTCAATGAATGAATCAAACGACGAAAAGAAAAGCTCCATCCGGACGGGCAGCATTAACTAGAACTACCCGAAAGTACAGATCAATTAGTGAAATGAGGAATGCGTTAAAACTAAACCAATAGTTCTTTGAAGGGTTAAAATGTCGTGATCGATCAGTCATGAGTTGAACAATTCGCATCACGGTTGTTAAAGAAAATATTTACTTTAGGTTCTTATAAGGCATGCCTTCTTTTATAATCTGACAAAAACATACTGTTAACAATTATCCGACAAAATTAAGACTCAAAGTCAAGTTTTTTTGGTTTGATCAAAATGGTGTGGTTGGTTCAAAATTGTCGTTCAAATAAACGTCTGTAATTCCTCAAACCCCAGAGCTTCCGGGGGGCTTAGCCCCCCTGGTCCCCTACCAGGGCTCTGCCTTGGACCCGCTGGGGACCTTAAGCGGTCCCCAGACCCCTCGCATACTCACACCCCCCCTAACCACAAATCCTGGATCCGCCCCTGGGAATTAAACTAGTTTTATTGGATGAAATCCACCATCTTAGTATCATGGCGAAGTCATGCACGTGTCCTCCACACGCGGCTAAAATACCGACCTTCAGATATAATTGGCTGTGCAAGTCATAATCTTCATCTTTATACATACTGTATTTATTAATTGTTCAGTGTCATATAACTCAGGAATCGTCGTGGCCGTGATCGTACGGTAGGTGGATTTACAACTACATATGCAATTAGTGCCTATCACCATTGATGTTGTTAGTTCGAATCTCGATCAGGGCGAGGTGCACAACATTATGTGATAAACTGAGTTTGTTAGTGACTTGCGACAGGTCGGTGGTTTTCTCCTGGTACTCCGGTTTCCTCCACCAATAAAACTGACCACCACGATATAACTGAAATATTGTTGAAAGTGGCGTTAAGAAGTACGTATATAAATGCCATTCTATAAATACGCCATCGTTATCTAGTCTTCTAGAACAGGAAATTGAAAGTAAAATTAATTGAAATGTTTCAATTTTCTGAAAATAAAACAGTAAGAAAAACAAAGAAATGTCGTGTCATTTTTAAGGTGAGAGGTGGTTGGTCGTTTTGTTGATAGAAGTTTTGACAATCACTGTTTAATCGTCACTGTTTAATCATCACTGTTTAATCGTCACTGTTTAATCGTCACTGTTTAATCGTCACTGTTTAATCATCACTGTTTAATCGTCACTGTTTAATCGTCACTGTTTAATCATTACTGTTTAATCATTACTGTTTAATCGTCACTGTTTAATCATTACTGTTTAATCGTAACTGTTTAATCATCACTGTTTAATCGTTACTGTTTAATCATCACTGTTTAATCGTCACTGTTTAATCATTACTGTTTAATCGTAACTGTTTAATCGTCACTGTTTAATCGTCACTGTTTAATCGTTACTGTTTAATCGTCACTGTTTAATCGTTACTGTTTAATCGTCACTGTTTAATCATTACTGTTTAATCGTCACTGTTTAATCGTTACTGTTTAATCGTCACTGTTTAATCGTTACTGTTTAATCGTCACTGTTTAATCGTCACTGTTTAATCGTCACTGTTTAATCGTCACTGTTTAATCGTTACTGTTTAATCGTCACTGTTTAATCGTTACTGTTTAATCGTCACTGTTTAATCATTACTGTTTAATCGTCACTGTTTAATCATTACTGTTTAATCGTCACTGTTTAATCGTCACTGTTTAATCATTACTGTTTAATCGTCACTGTTTAATCGTAACTGTTTAATCGTCACTGTTTAATCGTAACTGTTTAATCGTCACTGTTTAATCGTTACTGTTTAATCGTTACTGTTTAATCGTCACTGTTTAATCATTACTGTTTAATCGTTACTGTTTAATCGTCACTGTTTAATCGTTACTGTTTAATCGTCACTGTTTAATCGTCACTGTTTAATCGTTACTGTTTAATCGTTACTGTTTAATCGTCACTGTTTAATCGTCACTGTTTAATCGTCACTGTTTAATCATTACTGTTTAATCGTCACTGTTTAATCATTACTGTTTAATCGTCACTGTTTAATCGTCACTGTTTAATCATTACTGTTTAATCGTCACTGTTTAATCGTAACTGTTTAATCGTCACTGTTTAATCATTACTGTTTAATCGTCACTGTTTAATCGTCACTGTTTAATCATTACTGTTTAATCGTCACTGTTTAATCGTAACTGTTTAATCGTCACTGTTTAATCGTTACTGTTTAATCGTCACTGTTTAATCATTACTGTTTAATCGTCACTGTTTAATCGTTACTGTTTAATCGTCACTGTTTAATCGTTACTGTTTAATCGTCATTGTTTAATCGTCACTGTTTAATCGTTACTGTTTAATCGTCACTGTTTAATCGTTACTGTTTAATCGTCACTGTTTAATCGTTACTGTTTAATCGTCACTGTTTAATCGTTACTGTTTAATCGTTACTGTTTAATCGTCACTGTTTAATCGTCACTGTTTAATCGTCACTGTTTAATCATTACTGTTTAATCGTCACTGTTTAATCATTACTGTTTACTCGTCACTGTTTAATCGTCACTGTTTAATCATTACTGTTTAATCGTCACTGTTTAATCGTAACTGTTTAATCGTTACTGTTTAATCGTCACTGTTTAATCATTACTGTTTAATCGTCACTGTTTAATCGTTACTGTTTAATCGTCACTGTTTAATCGTTACTGTTTAATCGTCATTGTTTAATCGTCACTGTTTAATCGTTACTGTTTAATCGTCACTGTTTAATCGTTACTGTTTAATCGTCACTGTTTAATCGTTACTGTTTAATCGTCACTGTTTAATCGTCACTGTTTAATCGTTACTGTTTAATCATTACTGTTTAATCTTCACTGTTTAATCGTTACTGTTTAATTGTTCTTTTCAGAATATAATAGTGACTTTATAGTTCTAATAGTCTTCTCCGGTTTCCTCCAACAATAAAACTGAACGCCTTGCTATACCTGAAATATTGTTGAAAGTGGTGTTAAACACCATAAACCAATCAAATGTAATAGGTAAAGAAATTAAATATAAATAAAAACAAAAATACGTAGACCATGTTTACCTGAATATTACAGAAATGTAAGAATAGTTTGAAGATACAGGGACAAACAAAGATCTTAAACATAACACAGAAAACTAAAGATTGGGTAACATGAACCCACTAAAAACCGGAGTTGAACTCAGGTGCTCCGGAAAGGTAAGCATGGGTGGAATATAGATTGTAACGGGAAAAGTATCATGACCATATACTTAGTAATGACTGAAAGTCTGCCTGGCAACGGTCGAACAACGACCACTTATAATAGGTTGTTCTTCATTTTGATTTATTGATTATTTCTGAACGTCGAGAGAGCAGTATTTACAGGACGAGAACGAGTTCAGCAATATCTAGCACTCAGGGAAGGATCCACCGGGTCAATGACTTTTGACTGCTATCGGGAAGGAACGAACAAATTAGTTTGTAGTGAATACTCTTTTTCGAATTCTACAAAAGAGTTCTTTAATGTGCAGCGAACGTGACTCTCTCTTTTGGAGGAGTTGTTCCCTGTCGCTGATAAACTAGGTTTAATTTATGCACTCCTGGGGTTCCATCGCCGGTACATTTTACACGTATGACACGAATTCGCACAGCAACTGGGAATGAAATCAGAATTTTGTAGTCGCATTAGAAGTCGTGTTATGTATTCGCAATAATATAGTGAGTGATTGTTGTTTAACGCCAACTCAGCAATATTTAAGCTATATCATGGCGAGAACAAGTTAATTTTAAATGAGATGATGATGAGGTCCGCTTTGTTTTGGTAGCGCACTGAAACAACAGTCCGCGGATAGACATGTCGCCTCACTCGCGGACACATTATCCTAATTCCGAGCCATAAACCAGTCTTTTCTCTTTCTCCTTAATGCTGCGTGTTTAACGGAGAAGCAACAAATATCAATTTTATAATCTTTGGTTTGACCCGATCCGAGCTCTAACCCACGATCTACCACATTCAAGGCGAGCACGCCACCGGTGCGGTCTCGCAGTAATATATGTAACACGAATAATTTTGATTAATTAAGAATAACTTCAAAGAAATATGACATCAATTTCCCCCCTTAAAGGAATGATAAGGAAATAATATTTCTCTATTGTATATGTCAATTTCCTTTTATGCAGTGATTTATTAGTGATATCATTACTTATATATAATATATCAATAAAGTGTATCAGGTAATTCATTAACCTGTCGGCATTTTTTTTTTATCTTTTTTTTTTATCAAATTTGAATAAATGCATTGTTAAAAATGGAATTTTTTACAATAATGGGAAAAGTTGGAAGAACGGGGTAATGAGAAGCCGTAAATCGAAGAACGGGGTAATGAGAAGCCGTAAATCGAAGAACGGGGTAATGAGAAGCTGTAAATCAAAGAACGGGGTAATGAGAAGCCGTAAATCAAAGAACAGGGTAATGAGAAGCCGTAAATCAAAGAACGGGGTAATGAGAAGCCGTAAATCTAAGAACGGGGTAATGAGAAGATGTAAATCTAAGAACGGGGTAATGAGAAGCCGTAAATCAAAGAACGGGGTAATGAGAAGCCGTAAATCTAAGAACGGGGTAATGAGAAGCTGTAAATCTAAGAACGGGGTAATGAGAAGCCGTAAATCTAAGAACGGGGTAATGAGAAGCCGTAAATCTAAGAACGGGGTAATGAGAAGCTGTAAATCAAAGAACGGGGTAATGAGAAGCCGTAAATCTAAGAACGGGGTAATGAGAAGCCGTAAATCTAAGAACAGGGTAATGAGAAGCCGTAAATCAAAGAACGGGGTACTGAGAAGCTGTAAATTTAAGAACGGGGTAATGAGAAGCCGTAAATCAAAGAACAGGGTAATGAGAAGCCGTAAATCTAAGAACGGGGTAATGAGAAGCCGTAAATCTAAGAACGGGGTAATGAGAAGCCATAAATCTAAGAACGGGGTAATGAGAAGCCGTAAATCTAAGAACGGGGTAATGAGAAGCCGTAAATCTAAGAACGGGGTACTGAGAAGCTGTAAATTTAAGAACGGGGTAATGAGAAGCCGTAAATCAAAGAACGGGGTAATGAGAAGCCGTAAATCTAAGAACGGGGTAATGAGAAGCCGTAAATCAAAGAACGGGGTAATGAGAAGCTGTAAATCAAAGAACGGGGTAATGAGAAGCCGTAAATCAAAGAACGGGGTAATGAGAAGCTGTAAATCAAAGAACGGGGTAATGAGAAGCCGTAAATCTAAGAACGGGGTAATGAGAAGCTGTAAATCTAAGAGCGGGGTAATGAGAAGCCGTAAATCTAAGAACGGGGTAATGAGAAGCCGTAAATCTAAGAACGGGGTAATGAGAAGCCGTAAATCTAAGAACGGGGTAATGAGAAGCCGTAAATCAAAGAACGGGGTAATGAGAAGCTGTAAATTAAAGAACGGGGTAATGAGAAGCTGTAAATCTAAGAACGGGGTAATGAGAAGCCGTAAATCTAAGAACGGGGTAATGAGAAGCCGTAAATCTAAGAACGGGGTAATGAGAAGCCGTAATTCAAAGAACGGGGTAATGAGAAGCCGTAAATCAAAGAACGAGGTAATGAGAAGCCGTAAATCTAAGAACGGGGTAATGAGAAGCCGTAAATCAAAGAACGGGGTAATGAGAAGCCGTAAATCAAAGAACGGGGTAATGAGAAGCTGTAAATCAAAGAACGGGGTAATGAGAAGCCGTAAATCAAAGAACGGGGTAATGAGAAGCTGTAAATCAAAGAACGGGGTAATGAGAAGCCGTAAATCAAAGAACGGGGTAATGAGAAGATGTAAATCAAAGAACGGGGTAATGAGAAGCCGTAAATCTAAGAACGGGGTAATGAGAAGCCGTAAATCTAAGAACGGGGTAATGAGAAGACGTAAATCTAAGAACGGGGTAATGAGAAGCCGTAAATCAAAGAACAGGGTAATGTGAAGCCGTAAATCTAAGAACGGGGTAATGAGAAGCTGTAAATCTAAGAACGGGGTAATGAGAAGACGTAAATCTAAGAACGGGGTAATGAGAAGCCGTAAATCTAAGAACGGGGTAATGAGAAGCCGTAAATCTAAGAACGGGGTAATGAGAAGCCGTAAATCTAAGAACGGGGTAATGAGAAGCCATAAATCTAAGAACGGGGTAATGAGAAGCCGTAAATCTAAGAACGGGGTAATGAGAAGCCGTAAATCTAAGAACGGGGTAATGAGAAGCCGTAAATCTAAAAACGGGGTAATGAGAAGCTGTAAATCAAAGAACGGGGTAATGAGAAGCTGTAAATCAAAGAATGAGATAATTATTATATTCAAAATAAAAAAATAAATAAACTAATGATAATAAAATGAAAAACAAATATACCACACTGGCGGAACATTTCTAAAATCAGTAGAACAATCGTAGGAAAAGGCGAAATACCCCTAACTCACAAATATATGACCGCACACTTTCCTGGCTTCATAACAACCTCTCGGGCAATAGAGAACTCTATAATCTTGAACATTATGCATAATATATTTAATCTTCGTGACACAGAAATTGTCATATGTGCAATATTTAAATAGTATATCAAGACATAATAGTATAAGAAAAGATTGGAAATACCAAAAGGGGTAACTCGAATACAATACAATGGCTCCAAAAGAACAAACAATGATCTTCAAAATGCTACACAGTAAACTAAAGATTGAGCAACACGAACCCCACTAAAATCGAAGATGAACTCATGTGCTTCGAGTTAACAGTTCCTGCTCCACATGTGACACCCATTGTGTTACTTTTAAACGACACAAACATCATGTGACATGGAAATCGAGTTGGACATCAGTAGACGTAAATAAATACAAATAACATTAATAAAACATGAAATCCCGACAAAATAAATGAGAGTAAAGAAACAATAGTGACAAGAATGAAGATACCAAAGAGGTAATCAGAATCCGTAAAGCGAAGAACAGACAACACAATGGCCAAAAGAAAGAGTACAAAAGGACAAACAACGATCTACAAAACAATGGTGACAATTTATGAACACAGATAATAATTATCACTAATTTCTTAACAGAATTGTAATCTATAGATCTATGTCAGGATATACCATGTTAATTCACCTTGTTATAAGAGTACAGATGTATCGCTTACATAAATACATAATGTCCTCGTCTATTATAACAAGAAAATCATGATTTTCTCCATAAATCTTTAAATATCAGGAAATTGACATTTAAAATAATGTCAAATCACTTCCTTGTAAATTTGTGGTAAAATAAATAGTATCTATATTTTATATTAATGCTGTGGTAAAAGAAATATTATCTATATTTTATATTAATACTGGAATGTTTGAAATATTAAAACAACGCGAGCACTTAAGTTCACCATTGTTTTATGGTGTTTTATGGTGGAGATTCGTGTTGCTCTTCATTTTAGTTTTTCTGTTTTGTATTGTTGCTTTGTTTGTCTACATCCTGTGTCTTGACCCCAATGTTGTACGGGGCCCGGGTGGCTCAATGAGTTAGGTAGTTGGATTACCTAACAACTCATACAAGCCTATCACCAATACGGTGTGGGTTCGCTCCCGGCTTTGTAAATTACAAAAAAGGTGCATTCGACTCGCAGCCGCAAGTGATAAGTTTACCAGTTGCTTGCCCATGGTCGGTGGTTCTCTCCGGGTACTCCGGCTTCTTCCACCACTAAAACTGGTCGACATGACATAGCTGAAATACTGCTGAAAGTGGCGTTAAGCACCAAAAACAAATCAAAACCAATGTTGTCCGTTTCTCTGGATCGTCTATTGTTGATTGCCATTTCGGTTTTCTGTGTTGTGTGTTTTTCTCCGTCTGTGTCTCTGTGTTGTCCAATCTGGAATGTACCTATAGTTTTGTCTAACGTTAATTTACTAGAGTATGTCCTGTGTGTCCAATGTTGCCTGTGTATCTGTCTTGTCCATTCATGTGTGTCCCTTCAATTTTCACCAATGTTTATTGTGTCGTCTTGTGTGTCCAATGTCGTCTGTGCCTCTGAGCTGTCCTGTGTCCAATGTCGTCTGTGCCTCTGAGCTGTCCTGTGTCCAATGTCGTCTGTGCCTCTGAGCTGTCCTGTGTCCAATGTCGTCTGTGCCTCTGAGCTGTCCTGTATCCAATGTCGTCTGTGCCTCTGAGCTGTCCTGTGTCCAATGTCGTCTGTGCCTCTGAGCTGTCCTGTATCCAATGTCGTCTGTGCCTCTGAGCTGTCCTGTGTCCAATGTCGTCTGTGCCTCTGAGCTGTCCTGTGTCCAATGTCGTCTGTGCCTCTGAGCTGTCCTGTGTCCAATGTCGTCTGTGCCTCTGAGCTGTCCTGTGTCCAATGTCGTCTGTGCCTCTGAGCTGTCCTGTGTCCAATGTCGTCTTTGCCTCTGAGCTGTCCTGTGTCCAATGTCGTCTGTGCCTCTGAGCTGTCCTGTGTCCAATGTCGTCTGTGCCTCTGAGCTGTCCTGTGTCCAATGTCGTCTGTGTCTCTGAGCTGTCCTGTGTCCAATGTCATCTCTGCCTCTGAGCTGTCCATTCTTGGTTGCCCCATCGTTTTTCTGTAACATTTATTTGTCCTATGTCTTGTGTGCCTATTTGTACATGTGTACGTCTCTGGATTGTCTAATTCTTGATTGTCTTGTGTGCCTATTTTTACATGTGTACGTCTCTGGATTGTCTAATTCTTGATTGTCTTGTGTGCCTATTGTTACATGTGTACGTCTTTGGATTGTCTAATTCTTGATCGTCTTGTGTGGTTATTTTTACATGTGTACGTCTCTGGATTGTCTAATTCTTGATCGTCTTATGTGCCTATTGTTACATGTGTTCGTCTTTGGATTGTCTAATTCTTGATTGTCTTGTGTGCCTATTGTTACATGTGTACGTCTCTCGATTGTCTAATTCTTGATTGTCTTGTGTGCCTATTGTTACATGTGTTCGTCTCTGGATTTTCTAATTCTTGATTGTCTTATGTGCCTATTGTTACATGTGTACGTCTCTGGATTGTCTAATTCTTGATTGTCTTATGTGCCTATTGTTACATGTGTACGTCTCTGGATTGTCTAATTCTTGATTGTCTTGTGTGCTTATTGTTATATGTGTACGTCTCTGGATTGTCTAATTCTTGATCGTCTTATGTGCCTATTGTTACATGTGTACGTCTCTGATCGTCTAATTCTTGATTGTCTTGTGTGCCTATTGTTACATGTGTACGTCTCTGGATTTTCTAATTCTTGATTGTCTTGTGTGCCTATTGTTACATGTGTACGTCTCTGGATTGTCTAATTCTTGATTGTCTTGTGTGCCTATTGTTACATGTATACGTCTCTGATCGTCTAATTCCTGATTGTCTTGTGTGCCTATTGTTACATGTGTACGTCTCTGGATTGTCTAATTCTTGATTGTCTTATGTGCCTATTGTTACATGTGTACGTCTCTGGATTGTCTAATTCTTGATTGTCTTGTGTGCCTATTGTTACATGTGTACGTCTCTGGATTGTCTAATTCTTGATTGTCTTGTGTGCCTATTGTTACATGTGTACGTCTCTGGATTGTCTAATTCTTGATTGTCTTGTGTGCCTATTGTTACATGTGTACGTCTCTGGATTTTCTAATTCTTGATTGTCTTGTGTGCCTATTGTTACATGTGTACGTCTCTGGATTGTCTAATTCTTGATTGTCTTGAGTGCCTATTGTTACATGTGTTCGTCTCTGGATTGTCTAATTCTTGATTGTCTTATGTGCCTATTGTTACATGTGTACGTCTCTGGATTGTCTAATTCTTGATTGTCTTGTGTGCCTATTGTTACATGTGTACGTCTCTGGATTGTCTAATTCTTGATTGTCTTGTGTGCCTATTGTTACATCTGTTCGTCTCTGGATTGTCTAATTCTTGATTGTCTTGTGTGCCTATTGTTACATGTGTACGTCTCTGGATTGTCTAATTCTTGATTGTCTTGTATGCCTATTGTTACATGTGTACGTCTCTGATCGTCTAATTCTTGATTGTCTTGTGTGCCTATTGTTACATGTGTACGTCTCTGGATTGTCTAATTCTTGATTGTCTTGTGTGCCTATTGTTACATGTGTACGTCTCTGATCGTCTAATTCTTGATTGTCTTGTGTGCCTATTGTTACATGTGTACGTCTCTGGATTGTCTAATTCTTGATTGTCTTGTGTGCCTATTGTTACATGTGTACGTCTCTGGATTGTCTAATTCTTGATTGTCTTGTGTGCCTATTGTTACATGTGTACGTCTCTGATCGTCTAATTATTGATTGTCTTCAGTGCCTATTGTTACATGTGTACGTCTCTGGATTGTCTAATTCTTGATTGTCTTGTGTGCCTATTGTTACATGTGTACGTCTCTGGATTGTCTAATTCTTGATTGTCTTGAGTGCCTATTGTTACATGTGTACGTCTCTAGATTGTCTAATTCTTGATTGTCTTGTGTGCCTATTGTTACATCTGTACGTCTCTGGATTGTCTAATTCTTGATTGTCTTGTGTGCCTATTGTTACATGTGTACGTCTCTGGATTTTCTAATTCTTGATTGTCTTATGTGCCTATTGTGACATGTGTACGTCTCTGGATTGTCTAATTCTTGATTGTCTTGTGTGCCTATTGTTACATGTGTACGTCTCTGGATTGTCTAATTCTTGATTGTCTTGTGTGCCTATTGTTACATGTGTACGTCTCTCGATTGTCTAATTCTTGATTGTCTTATGTGCCTATTGTTACATGTGTACGTCTCTGATCGTCTAATTCTTGATTGTCTTGTGTGTCTATTGTTGCATGTGTACGTCTCTGGATTGTCTAATTCTTGATCGTCTTATGTGCCTATTGTTACATGTGTACGTCTCTGGATTGTCTAATTCTTGATTGTCTTGTGTGCCTATTGTTACATGTGTACGTTTCTGGATTGTCTAATTCTTGATTGTCTTATGTGCCTATTGTTACATGTGTACGTCTCTGGATTGTCTAATTCTTGATTGTCTTGTGTGCCTATTGTTACATGTGTTCGTCTCTAGATTGTCTAATTCTTGATCGTCTTATGTGCCTATTGTTACATGTGTACGTCTCTGGATTGTCTAATTCTTGATTGTCTTGTGTGCCTATTGTTACATGTGTACGTCTCTGGATTGTCTAATTCTTGATTGTCTTATGTGCCTATTGTTACATGTGTACGTCTCTGGATTGTCTAATTCTTGATTGTCTTGTGTGCCTATTTTTACATGTGTACGTCTCTGATCGTATAATTCTTGATTGTTTTGAGTGCCTATTGTTACATGTGTACGTCTCTAGATTGTCTAATTCTTGATTATCTTGTGTGCCTATTGTTACATGTGTACGTCTCTGAATTGTCTAATTCTTGATTGTCTTGTGTGCCTATTGTTACATGTGCACGTCTCTAGATTGTCTAATTCTTGATTGTCTTGTGTGCCTATTGTTACATGTGTACGTCTCTGGATTGTCTAATTCTTGATCGTCTTGTGTGGTTATTTTTACATGTGTACGTCTCTGGATTGTCTAATTCTTGATTGTCTTGTGTGCCTATTGTTACATGTGTACGTCTCTGGATTGTCTAATTCTTGATTGTCTTGTGTGCCTATTGTTACATGTGTACGTCTCTGGATTTTCTAATTCTTGATTGTCTTGTGTGCCTATTGTTACATGTGTACGTCTCTGGATTGTCTAATTCTTGATTGTCTTATGTGCCTATTGTGACATGTGTACGTCTCTGGATTGTCTAATTCTTGATTGTCTTGTGTGCCTATTGTTACATGTGTACGTCTCTCGATTGTCTAATTCTTGATTGTCTTATGTGCCTATTGTTACATGTGTACGTCTCTGATCGTCTAATTCTTGATTGTCTTGTGTGCCTATTGTTACATGTGTACGTCTCTGGATTGTCTAACGCTTGATCGTCTTGTGTGTCTATTGTTACATGTGTACGTCTCTGATCGTCTAATTCTTGATCGTCTTATGTGCCTATTGTTACATGTGTACGTCTCTGGATTGTCTAACGCTTGATCGTCTTGTGTGTCTATTGTTACATGTGTACGTCTCTGATCGTCTAATTCTTGATCGTCTTATGTGCCTATTGTTACATGTGTACGTCTCTGGATTGTCTAACGCTTGATCGTCTTATGTGCCTATTGTTACATGTGTACGTCTCTGATCGTCTAATTCTTGATCGTCTTGTGTGCCTATTGTTACATGTGTACGTCTCTGGATTGTCCAACGCTTGATCGTCTTATGTGCCTATTGTTACATGTGTACGTCTCTGATCGTCTAATTCTTGATCGTCTTATGTGCCTATTGTTACATGTGTACGTCTCTGGATTGTCTAATTCTTGATTGTCTTGTGTGCCTATTGTTACATGTGTACGTCTCTGGATTGTCCAACGCTTGATCGTCTTATGTGCCTATTGTTACATGTGTACGTCTCTGGATTGTCTAATTCTTGATTGTCTTATGTGCCTATTGTTACATGTGTACGTCTCTGATCGTCTAATTCTTGATTGTCTTGTGTGCCTATTGTGACATGTGTTCGTCTCTGGATTGTCTAATTCTTGATCGTCTTATGTGCCTATTGTTACATGTGTACGTCTCTGGATTGTCTAATTCTTGATTGTCTTGTGTGTCTATTGTTACATGTGTACGTCTCTGGATTGTCTAATTCTTGATTGTCTTGTGTGCCTATTGTTACATGTGTACGTCTCTGGATTGTCTAATTCTTGATTGTCTTGTGTGCCTATTGTTACATCTGTACGTCTCTGGATTGTCTAATTCTTGATTGTCTTGTGTGCCTATTGTTACATGTGTACGTCTCTGGATTGTCTAATTCTTGATTGTCTTATGTGCCTATTGTTACATGTGTACGTCTCTGGATTGTCTAATTCTTGATTGTCTTGTGTGGCTATTGTTACATGTGTACGTCTCTGCCCAACATAATATATCTTAATTTTACTCTGCCCAACATAATATATCTTCAAGGATTCGGACTAATTGAAAAGCGAATGCGCCAAATATTGTAACATTTTTCCTATTTCTTTCTGGATTTTTTTTCCCCAGTTTTAGTTTGTTTTAATGTTCTCTTGTATTTAGGATATATTATTTTGGAAAAGTTTTGCAGTGTTAAGTTTCCCCTCGGACAATGAAATCATATTTTATTTTAAAAATGTTTCGTTTTGGTTGACTTTAAAGGAGTGAACAGTCTAAAACGTTCATTGACTGAATGAGTTTATACAGAGAAAAAAATACAAGAATACAATATAATATACATATATGAATGGGAACAATACAGTTTGCTTTGGAGGACTATCTTTCACATTAAGATATTATTTTGTAAATTAACACATTCTATTTATTTTTCTTTCATTAGACTCCTTGAAAGTCGATCAATCTGACACGTACCTGTTAATTTAATGGAATATAATTAGAATAAACATTAACAAAACAAAGACTTAATATAGAGTATCACTAGCCCAATAGTCAGTGCTTCGGCACTCATATGGTTTATTAGATATATTTATTACTAAAATGTACAGTTCCTAAACAAAGTAATTAATAAAACTAAGGTTCTCCTTCCTCAGGCATAGATGACCTTCGTCGATTTTGGCTATCTTCTTGATGCCCCCCTTTTTTTTTGCTCCCAAAACTTTAAATTATTTGGCTTTCCAATCTTTCGATTTTGAGCGTACCTGATGAAGGTTATTCCAGAAACGCATCGTTATTCAATATTGGCATCAAAACAGTAAACCACTGAAGCTTATACAAAGCCAAGATGTATCACGATGATAACGTTTGTTTCACTTTGATGAGATTGAACAATTTGAGTGGAACTTAGTCATAAACGTTAGAGAAAACCGAAGGGACTATCAACTATGGACAATCCAGAGACACCGTATATGTTGGGTACACAAGACACAGAACAAAGATAAACAAAAGAAATAAACACAACATAGAAAACTAAACCGATGGGCAACACGAACCACATAAAAAACCCGATCGTGTGTGAACCCAGGGGCTCACCAAGGGGCAGCAATGTCTGCTACTTATATGTTATCACTTGTTCAAACGTCTGTATAATATACTTTATTTAATGTGACTATGATGAATTATTCCTCATCCTATGCAATATATTGAAACTGGTGAATTAGATTGCTGTCAAATTAAAATAATAAATGTATATGTACAATCTACACACGCTTAAACACATGCCTTATGTATATCCCTAGATTCGCCTTACGAGAAATGGTAACAGCTATATTTTTATAGCGGATATGACAAGAGTGGTCTAGGGCGCTGGACATAAGGCTAAGCGATCGGTGCTGCAGTGTATCAATAGTGTGAGTTCAAATCCCGTCGAGGGAGAAGAAAAATGTGTCGACTCCAAAATCTAGTTCTAACAGTGTCTAAACTTTGGTCTTGTTTTACACCAGGAATTGACCATTATTAAGTACAAAGTTTGTATTGTGTTGCACCAGGAAGTGACCATTATGTACAAAGTTTATATTTTGTTGCACCAGGAAGTGACCATGATTATGTACAAAGTTTATATTGTGTTGCACCAGGAATTGACCATGATTATGTACAAAGTTTATATTGTGTTGCACCAGGAATTGACCATGATTATGTACAAAGTTTATATTGTGTTGCACCAGGAATTGACCATGATTATGTACAAAGTTTTTATTGTGTTGCACCAGGAATTGACCATGATTATGTACAAAGTTTATATTGTGTTGCACCAGGAATTGACCATGATTATGTACAAAGTTTATATTGTGTTGCACCAGGAATTGACCATGATTATGTACAAAGTTTATATTGTGTTGCACCAGGAATTGACCATGATTATGTACAAAGTTTATATTGTGTTGCACCAGGAATTGACCATGATTATGTACAAAGTTTATATTGTGTTGCACCAGGAATTGACCATGATTATGTACAAAGTTTATATTGTGTTGCACCAGGAATTGACCATGATTATGTACAAAGTTTATATTGTGTTGCACCAGGAATTGACCATGATTATGTACAAAGTTTATATTGTGTTGCACCAGGAATTGACCATGATTATGTACAAAGTTTATATTGTGTTGCACCAGGAATTGACCATGATTATGTACAAAGTTTATATTGTGTTGCACCAGGAATTGACCATGATTATGTACAAAGTTTATATTGTGTTGCACCAGGAATTGACCATGATTATGTACAAAGTTTATATTGTGTTGCACCAGGAATTGACCATGATTATGTACAAAGTTTATATTGTGTTGCACCAGGAATTGACCATGATTATGTACAAAGTTTATATTGTGTTGCACCAGGAATTGACCATGATTATGTACAAAGTTTATATTGTGTTGCACCAGGAATTGACCATGATTATGTACAAAGTTTATATTGTGTTGCACCAGGAATTGACCATGATTATGTACAAAGTTTATATTGTTTTGCACCAGGAATTGACCATGATTATGTACAAAGTTTATATTGTGTTGCACCAGGAATTGACCATGATTATGTACAAAGTTTATATTGTGTTGCACCAGGAATTGACCATGATTATGTACAAAGTTTATATTGTGTTGCACCAGGAATTGACCATGATTATGTACAAAGTTTATATTGTGTTGCACCAGGAATTGACCATGATTATGTACAAAGTTTATATTGTGTTGCACCAGGAATTGACCATGATTATGTACAAAGTTTGTATTGTGTTGCACCAGGAATTGACCATGATTATGTACAAAGTTTATATTGTGTTGCACCAGGAATTGACCATGATTATGTACAAAGTTTATATTGTGTTGCACCAGGAATTGACCATGATTATGTACAAAGTTTATATTGTGTTGCACCAGGAATTGACCATGATTATGTACAAAGTTTATATTGTGTTGCACCAGGAATTGACCATGATTATGTACAAAGTTTATATTGTGTTGCACCAGGAATTGACCATGATTATGTACAAAGTTTATATTGTGTTGCACCAGGAATTGACTATGATTATGTACAAAGTTTATATTGTGTTGCACCAGGAATTGACCATGATTATGTACAATGTTTATATTGTGTTCCACCAGGAATTGACCATGATTATGTACAAAGTTTATATTGTGTTGCACCAGGAATTGACCATGATTATGTACAAAGTTTGTATTGTGTTGCACCAGAAATTGACCATGATTATGTACAAAGTTTGTATTGTGTTGCACCAGGAATTGACCATGATTATGTACAAAGTTTGTATTGTGTTGCACCAGGAATTGACCATGATTATGTACAAAGTTTATATTGTGTTGCACCAGGAATTGACCATGATTATGTACAAAGTTTATATTGTGTTGCACCAGGAATTGACCATGATTATATACAAAGTTTATATTGTGTTGCACCAGGAATTGACCATGATTATGTACAAAGTTTATATTGTGTTGCACCAGGAATTGACCATGATTATGTACAAAGTTTATATTGTGTTGCACCAGGAATTGACCATGATTATGTACAAAGTATATATTGTGTTGCACCAGGAATTGACCATGATTATGTACAAAGTTTATATTGTGTTGCACCAGGAATTGACCATGATTATGTACAGAGTTTATATTGTGTTGCACCAGGAATTGACCATGATTATGTACAAAGTTTATATTGTGTTGCACCAGGAATTGACCATGATTATGTACAAAGTTTATATTGTGTTGCACCAGGAATTGACCATGATTATGTACAAAGTTTATATTGTGTTGCACCAGGAATTGACCATGATTATGTACAAAGTTTATATTGTGTTGCACCAGGAATTGACCATGATTATGTACAAAGTTTATATTGTGTTGCACCAGGAATTGACCATGATTATGTACAAAGTTTATATTGTGTTGCACCAGGAATTGACCATGATTATGTACAGAGTTTATATTGTGTTGCACCAGGAATTGACCATGATTATGTACAAAGTTTATATTGTGTTGCACCAGGAATTGACCATGATTATGTACAAAGTTTATATTGTGTTGCACCAGGAATTGACCATGATTATGTACAAAGTTTATATTGTGTTGCACCAGGAATTGACCATGATTATGTACAAAGTTTATATTGTGTTGCACCAGGAATTGACCATGATTATGTACAAAGTTTATATTGTGTTGCACCAGGAATTGACCATGATTATGTACAAAGTTTATATTGTGTTGCACCAGGAATTGACCATGATTATGTACAAAGTTTATATTGTGTTGCACCAGGAATTGACCATGATTATGTACAAAGTTTATATTGTGTTGCACCAGGAATTGACCATGATTATGTACAAAGTTTATATTGTGTTGCACCAGGAATTGACCATGATTATGTACAAAGTTTATATTGTGTTGCACCAGGAATTGACCATGATTATGTACAAAGTTTATATTGTGTTGCACCAGGAATTGACCATGATTATGTACAAAGTTTATATTGTGTTGCACCAGGAATTGACCATGATTATGTACAAAGTTTATATTGTGTTGCACCAGGAATTGACCATGATTATGTACAAAGTTTATATTGTGTTGCACCAGGAATTGACCATGATTATGTACAAAGTTTATATTGTGTTGCACCAGGAATTGACCATGATTATGTACAAAGTTTATATTGTGTTGCACCAGGAATTGACCATGATTATGTACAAAGTTTATATTGTGTTGCACCAGGAATTGACCATGATTATGTACAAAGTTTATATTGTGTTGCACCAGGAATTGACCATGATTATGTACAAAGTTTATATTGTGTTGCACCAGGAATTGACCATGATTATGTACAAAGTTTATATTGTGTTGCACCAGGAATTGACCATGATTATGTACAAAGTTTATATTGTGTTGCACCAGGAATTGACCATGATTATGTACAAAGTTTATATTGTGTTGCACCAGGAATTGACCATGATTATGTACAAAGTTTATATTGTGTTGCACCAGGAATTGACCATGATTATGTACAAAGTTTATATTGTGTTGCACCAGGAATTGACCATGATTATGTACAAAGTTTATATTGTGTTGCACCAGGAATTGACCATGATTATGTACAAAGTTTATATTGTGTTGCACCAGGAATTGACCATGATTATGTACAAAGTTTATATTGTGTTGCACCAGGAATTGACCATGATTATGTACAAAGTTTATATTGTGTTGCACCAGGAATTGACCATGATTATGTACAAAGTTTATATTGTGTTGCACCAGGAATTGACCATGATTATGTACAAAGTTTATATTGTGTTGCACCAGGAATTGACCATGATTATGTACAAAGTTTATATTGTGTTGCACCAGGAATTGACCATGATTATGTACAAAGTTTATATTGTGTTGCACCAGGAATTGACCATGATTATGTACAAAGTTTATATTGTGTTGCACCAGGAATTGACCATGATTATGTACAAAGTTTATATTGTGTTGCACCAGGAATTGACCATGATTATGTACAAAGTTTATATTGTGTTGCACCAGGAATTGACCATGATTATGTACAAAGTTTATATTGTGTTGCACCAGGAATTGACCATGATTATGTACAAAGTTTATATTGTGTTGCACCAGGAATTGACCATGATTATGTACAAAGTTTATATTGTGTTGCACCAGGAATTGACCATGATTATGTACAAAGTTTATATTGTGTTGCACCAGGAATTGACCATGATTATGTACAAAGTTTATATTGTGTTGCACCAGGAATTGACCATGATTATGTACAAAGTTTATATTGTGTTGCACCAGGAATTGACCATGATTATGTACAAAGTTTATATTGTGTTGCACCAGGAATTGACCATGATTATGTACAAAGTTTATATTGTGTTGCACCAGGAATTGACCATGATTATGTACAAAGTTTATATTGTGTTGCACCAGGAATTGACCATGATTATGTACAAAGTTTATATTGTGTTGCACCAGGAATTGACCATGATTATGTACAAAGTTTATATTGTGTTGCACCAGGAATTGACCATGATTATGTACAAAGTTTATATTGTGTTGCACCAGGAATTGACCATGATTATGTACAAAGTTTATATTGTGTTGCACCAGGAATTGACCATGATTATGTACAAAGTTTATATTGTGTTGCACCAGGAATTGACCATGATTATGTACAAAGTTTATATTGTGTTGCACCAGGAATTGACCATGATTATGTACAAAGTTTATATTGTGTTGCACCAGGAATTGACCATGATTATGTACAAAGTTTATATTGTGTTGCACCAGGAATTGACCATGATTATGTACAAAGTTTATATTGTGTTGCACCAGGAATTGACCATGATTATGTACAAAGTTTATATTGTGTTGCACCAGGAATTGACCATGATTATGTACAAAGTTTATATTGTGTTGCACCAGGAATTGACCATGATTATGTACAAAGTTTATATTGTGTTGCACCAGGAATTGACCATGATTATGTACAAAGTTTATATTGTGTTGCACCAGGAATTGACCATGATTATGTACAAAGTTTATATTGTGTTGCACCAGGAATTGACCATGATTATGTACAAAGTTTATATTGTGTTGCACCAGGAATTGACCATGATTATGTACAAAGTTTATATTGTGTTGCACCAGGAATTGACCATGATTATGTACAAAGTTTATATTGTGTTGCACCAGGAATTGACCATGATTATGTACAAAGTTTATATTGTGTTGCACCAGGAATTGACCATGATTATGTACAAAGTTTATATTGTGTTGCACCAGGAATTGACCATGATTATGTACAAAGTTTATATTGTGTTGCACCAGGAATTGACCATGATTATGTACAAAGTTTATATTGTGAATGGTTCTCTCCATTGTTTCTTATATATTATTTTCTAAATCGTGCATGACCTACTTTCTATTAGAAAGTGAAAACACAAAAGAAGTATGACACTAAGTATGAGTATTAGATTAACTCCACTCATGTGAATGAGTACTGTACACTATCTCATATAGCTAAAACGATGTATATTTTAAAATTTAAACTATTGATATTGACATCCGTGACGGGTGGAGCTAATACTTTTAATGTACAGAGAAATTGATATAGCGATTTCCCATGTACTTTTAACAAATCTAATACAATCTTAATTAAATTTGTAAGACGTTTATAATTGCCACATATTTACCTCCCAGGACTCTTTTTTTTCTTCTTTTGGTATACAGCTATCCATCCACTGGATGATCACTAACGTTATTCCAATCAATTTGTTTTTCCTGTTTATTTTATTTATGAGTGGGTGTGTCGTATGAACAAAATATTACCGCTAATAGAAAATAAAAATATAAAAAATTAAAAGTACATACTATGACATTGTTGTTATATAATATAAAGTCTGATGATATTTGTATTAGACAGACGTGTATTTGTCTTATCCTGTCTACCGATTTTTTCTACAAATTGTAACATTTCCGGGAGTAAATGCGAATTGTTGATTTAATAACAAAAATGTCGATAATGCGTAATTAAATCATGTATACAGCATGTGGCCATTATGGCCACATGTAAAAAAAAAACCTATATAATCAACCAAAACCATATTTTTTTTCATAAAAAATCATATAGAAAAATACCACACCGTCAAAACAGTTCTAAAATCTAATAGAAAAATACCACACCGTCAAAACAGTTCTAAAATCCAATCGGGAAATTGTTGTAACAGCTAACGCATATATTACGACATGACCACTCTCTCTCTCCTGGCTTGGTAAATGCACTTACAAAAAATGGAATTAGGAGTTTGTTGGTTGTGTATATCGTGTTTGCACTATCACAAATGGAACCGAGTAGGAAGAATTAAGTTCTAACTCTGTACAATGCACCTCTTCCTACGGAGTCCTTATTTATCATCAACGGTCAGTGTTTTGTGAAGATTAGACGAGTTGTTACACTCTGTATGACAGTTGCCTTAAACTATGATTTTGTTTTCTTTGTACGACCTGTGTAAGAAGAGTTTGAAGATACCAAAGGAGTAATCAGATTCCGTAAATCGAAGGACAGAAAACACAAAGGCCAAAAAGAAAAAGTACAAAAGGACAAACAACGATCTACAAAACATACACATAAAACTAAAGATTGAGTAACACGTACCCCACTAAAGACAAACAACGATCTACAAAACATACACATAAAACTAAAGATTGAGTAACACGAACCTCACTAAAGACAAACAACGATCTACAAAACATACACATAAAACTAAAGATTGAGTAACACGAACCTCACTAAAGACAAACAACGATCTACAAAACATACACATAAAACTAAAGATTGAGTAACACGAACCTCACTAAAGACAAACAACGATCTACAAAACATACACATAAAACTAAAGATTGAGTAACACGAACCTCACTAAAGACAAACAACGATCTACAAGACATACACATAAAACTAAAGATTGAGTAACATGAACCTCACTAAAGACAAACAACGATCTACAAGACATACACATAAAACTAAAGATTGAGTAACATGAACCTCACTAAAGACAAACAACGATCTACAAAACATACACATAAAACTAAAGATTGAGTAACATGAACCTCACTAAAGACAAACAACGATCTACAAGACATACACATAAAACTAAAGATTGAGTAACATGAACCTCACTAAAGACAAACAACGATCTACAAGACATACACATAAAACTAAAGATTGAGTAACATGAACCTCACTAAAGACAAACAACGATCTACAAAACATACACATAAAACTAAAGATTGAGTAACACGAACCTCACTAAAGACAAACAACGATCTACAAAACATACACATAAAACTAAAGATTGAGTAACACGAACCTCACTAAAGACAAACAACGATCTACAAGACATACATATAAAACTAAAGATTGAGTAACACGAACCTCACTAAAAACAAACAACGATCTACAAGACATACATATAAAACTAAAGATTGAGTAACACGAACCTCACTAAAAACAAACAACGATCTACAAGACATACACATAAAACTAAAGATTGAGTAACACGAACCTCACTAAAAACAAACAACGATCTACAAAACATACACATAAAACTAAAGATTGAGTAACACGAACCTCACTAAAGACAAACAACGATCTACAAGACATACACATAAAACTAAAGATTGAGTAACACGAACCTCACTAAAGACAAACAACGATCTACAAGACATACATATAAAACTAAAGATTGAGTAACACGAACCTCACTAAAAACAAACAACGATCTACAAGACATACACATAAAACTAAAGATTGAGTAACACGAACCTCACTAAAAACAAACAACGATCTACAAGACATACACATAAAACTAAAGATTGAGTAACACGAACCTCACTAAAAACAAACAACGATCTACAAGACATACATATAAAACTAAAGATTGAGTAACACGAACCCCACTAAAGACAAACAACGATCTACAAGACATACACATAAAACTAAAGATTGAGTAACACGAACCTCACTAAAGACAAACAACGATCTACAAGACATACATATAAAACTAAAGATTGAGTAACACGAACCTCACTAAAAACAAACAACGATCTACAAGACATACACATAAAACTAAAGATTGAGTAACACGAACCTCACTAAAAACAAACAACGATCTACAAGACATACACATAAAACTAAAGATTGAGTAACACGAACCTCACTAAAAACAAACAACGATCTACAAGACATACATATAAAACTAAAGATTGAGTAACACGAACCTCACTAAAGATAAACAACGATCTACAAAACATACACATAAAACTAAAGATTGAGTAACACGAACCTCACTAAAAACAAACAACGATCTACAAGACATACACATAAAACTAAAGATTGAGTAACACGAACCTCACTAAAAACAAACAACGATCTACAAGACATACACATAAAACTAAAGATTGAGTAACACGAACCTCACTAAAGACAAACAACGATCTACAAGACATACACATAAAACTAAAGATTGAGTAACACGAACCTCACTAAAGACAAACAACGATCTACAAAACATACATATAAAACTAAAGATTGAGTAACACGAACCTCACTAAAAACAAACAACGATCTACAAGACATACACATAAAACTAAAGATTGAGTAACACGAACCTCACTAAAGACAAACAACGATCTACAAGACATACACATAAAACTAAAGATTGAGTAACACGAACCTCACTAAAGACAAACAACGATCTACAAGACATACACATAAAACTAAAGATTGAGTAACACGAACCCCACTAAAGACAAACAACGATCTACAAAACATACACATAAAACTAAAGATTGAGTAACACGAACCTCACTAAAGACAAACAACGATCTACAAGACATACACATAAAACTAAAGATTGAGTAACACGAACCTCACTAAAGATAAACAACGATCTACAAGACATACATATAAAACTAAAGATTGAGTAACACGAACCTCACTAAAGACAAACAACGATCTACAAGACATACACATAAAACTAAAGATTGAGTAACACGAACCTCACTAAAAACAAACAACGATCTACAAGACATACACATAAAACTAAAGATTGAGTAACACGAACCTCACTAAAGATAAACAACGATCTACAAGACATACACATAAAACTAAAGATTGAGTAACACGAACCTCACTAAAGACAAACAACGATCTACAAGACATACACATAAAACTAAAGATTGAGTAACACGAACCCTACTAAAAACAAACAACGATCTACAAAACATACACATAAAACTAAAGATTGAGTAACACGAACCTCACTAAAGACAAACAACGATCTACAAGACATACACATAAAACTAAAGATTGAGTAACACGAACCTCACTAAAGACAAACAACGATCTACAAAACATACACATAAAACTAAAGATTGAGTAACACGAACCTCACTAAAGACAAACAACGATCTACAAGACATACACATAAAACTAAAGATTGAGTAACACGAACCTCACTAAAAACAAACAACGATCTACAAGACATACACATAAAACTAAAGATTGAGTAACACGAACCTCACTAAAAACAAACAACGATCTACAAGACATACACATAAAACTAAAGATTGAGTAACACGAACCTCACTAAAAACAAACAACGATCTACAAGACATACACATAAAACTAAAGATTGAGTAACACGAACCTCACTAAAGACAAACAACGATCTACAAGACATACACATAAAACTAAAGATTGAGTAACACGAACCTCACTAAAGACAAACAACGATCTACAAGACATACACATAAAACTAAAGATTGAGTAACACGAACCCCACTAAAGACAAACAACGATCTACAAGACATACACATAAAACTAAAGATTGAGTAACACGAACCTCACTAAAGATAAACAACGATCTACAAAACATACACATAAAACTAAAGATTGAGTAACACGAACCTCACTAAAGATAAACAACGATCTACAAGACATACACATAAAACTAAAGATTGAGTAACACGAACCTCACTAAAGACAAACAACGATCTACAAGACATACACATAAAACTAAAGATTGAGTAACACGAACCTCACTAAAGACAAACAACGATCTACAAGACATACACATAAAACTAAAGATTGAGTAACACGAACCCTACTAAAAACAAACAACGATCTACAAAACATACACATAAAACTAAAGATTGAGTAACACGAACCTCACTAAAGACAAACAACGATCTACAAGACATACACATAAAACTAAAGATTGAGTAACACGAACCTCACTAAAGACAAACAACGATCTACAAAACATACACATAAAACTAAAGATTGAGTAACACGAACCTCACTAAAGACAAACAACGATCTACAAGACATACACATAAAACTAAAGATTGAGTAACACGAACCTCACTAAAAACAAACAACGATCTACAAGACATACACATAAAACTAAAGATTGAGTAACACGAACCTCACTAAAAACAAACAACGATCTACAAGACATACACATAAAACTAAAGATTGAGTAACACGAACCTCACTAAAAACAAACAACGATCTACAAGACATACACATAAAACTAAAGATTGAGTAACACGAACCTCACTAAAGACAAACAACGATCTACAAGACATACACATAAAACTAAAGATTGAGTAACACGAACCTCACTAAAGACAAACAACGATCTACAAGACATACACATAAAACTAAAGATTGAGTAACACGAACCCCACTAAAGACAAACAACGATCTACAAGACATACACATAAAACTAAAGATTGAGTAACACGAACCTCACTAAAGATAAACAACGATCTACAAAACATACACATAAAACTAAAGATTGAGTAACACGAACCTCACTAAAAACAAACAACGATCTACAAAACATACACATAAAACTAAAGATTGAGTAACACGAACCTCACTAAAGACAAACAACGATCTACAAAACATACACATAAAACTAAAGATTGAGTAACACGAACCTCACTAAAGACAAACAACGATCTACAAAACATACACATAAAACTAAAGATTGAGTAACACGAACCTCACTAAAGATAAACAACGATCTACAAAACATACACATAAAACTAAAGATTGAGTAACACGAACCCCACTAAAACCCGGGGGTGAACTCAGGTTCCGTGTATGTATTTTTATTCATGTGCATACTTGCCCTAATATAAAAAGGTTCGTATTGCCTCGGACTAATTGCTTTACAGACGTCAGGACAATTTAATAGAAATATTTTAATATCTATACAAGATCAGAAAATCAATTTAATGATATCTAAAATATTTAAAGATAAAATATAAAAGAAATGATGACACAGAATACAATCTTATCAGTATAAAAAGGTAGCATGTACTTATAAAGTACGATAAGGTCATTCCGTAGGCTTGTATAGTAAACCTTCCGCATAGCAAACCTTCCCCCGGAATGTTTACTATCCTCGGAATATTTGCTATATAGTAAACCTTCCCCCGGATACTTTACTATATAGTAAATATAACATTCCCCCATCCATAACCGATCCCCCCCCCCCGGATATTTTGCTATATAGTAAATGTTCCCCCTTAATCCGGATAATTTCTATTGATTCGGAATTTAGCACCTTAATCGTGTTAATTTTAATTGTTACATACCATTAATTAAATCAGGCTATGATTTTAAGGTAAAAAAAAATGTACGGAGCCATTTTGCAGTATTTGAGTAGGTAGGAAGGTTTACTATGCAGAATACATACTATATAGTAAATCTTCCGGGGGGTTAATCTACTATGGGGGAAGGTTTACTCTATAACACCGGTGTCTTTAGCTTGTAGAAGCCCCTATTTATAATTATCATTATGTTGACAATCCATCCAATGGAATTTGTAGCAATTTGTTAAGGGCATTTCCTGTACCGGTATATTTACTTTATCTTTTAAAAGCACTTATTTATAATTATCATACATGTAATTTCTTTAGAAATGCCTGTACCAAGTCAGGGTCATTACGGTTTTCACAGTTTTCCGGTTGTTGACTGATTTTGTCTGTTTATATAATTATGAGTTTTGACTTTCCCTTTGTAAGATTGTTCGGAGTTCGGTAATTTTGTTATTACCCTTATTTACGGTCCATCCACTCGAATTTGATTGTGACAAGAGAATCAGGTACAAGTAGTATTCCAGCAGATTTTGTCTATTCGTGTAGTATTCCAGCAGATTTTGTCTATTCGTGTAGTATTCCAGCAGATTTTGTCTATTCGTGTAGTATTCCAGCAGATTTTATCTATTCGTGTAGTATTCCAGCAGATTTTGTCTATTCGTGTAGTATTCCAGCAGATTTTATCTATTCCTGTAGTATTCCAGCAGATTTTGTCTATTCGTGAAGTATTCCAGCAGATTTTATCTATTCCTGTAGTATTCCAGCAGATTTTGTCTATTCGTGAAGTATTCCAGCAGATTTTTATCTATTCCTGTAGTATTCCAGCAGATTTTGTCTATTCGTGTAGTATTCCAGCAGATTTGATCTATTCGTGTAGTATTCCAGCAGATTTTGTATATTCGTGTGGAATAAAAACGAAGAATCTAATTTAGTTCGACGCGTTTCTGGAATAACCTTCACCAGGTACGCTCAAAATCGAAAGCCAAATAATTCAAAAGTCGTTCGGGGCAAAAAAATTAAAGAGCCGAAATAGGAAAGCCAAAATAGGTTAAAGGTCGCCTATGTCTGAGTGAGGAGGTCATTAGCTTTAATAATAATTACATTATTTAAGAACTGTGAATTTCATTAATAAATGACTATATCTGATAAACCATGTCACTACTGAAGCATTGGATACTGGGCGGATGATGCCCTCGACGACTAATAGTTCGCCAGCAGAGGTATCGAAACGGTGATAGTAATAAAAACGTAGATACTTAATTTATTTTTGTTTCTAAATAGTGCTGACGAAGCAAAATTTGGAGAATGGTAGTCGAGATGAGGGCATTCAGATTTGTACAATTGAATTTAATCACAAAGAAGGCGCCAAAAAAGGGGAATTATGTGATTTTGTATTACCTTATCACAGTTCAGCAATAGATTTGATTTAATTGATTTATTGTGTTTAACGCCACTTTCAGCAATATTTCAACTATGTCATTGCGACTAGTTTTGGTGGTGGAAGAAGCCGGTGTGCCCGGAGAGAACCACCGACCATGGGCAAGCAACTGGTAAACTTTATCACTTGCAGCTGCGAGTCGAGTGTTGGTGATAGGTTTGTATGCGTTGTTAGGTAATCCAACTACCTAACTCATTGAGCCACCCGGGCCCCCTACAACTACCTAACTCATTGAGCCACCTGTGTCCTTTTCAGCAATATAAATATTATAAAATATATATGGAACAAAGAACAATTAAATATGAAATGTAGATTAGAATATGTGAAAAATGATCATCCTGGAAGGATGGGGCTCGAATACTGGAAATTCAACATTTAGACACGGTGGTTATCTTATAAGATGCTCATCCTGGATGGATGGGGCTTGAATACTGGAGATTCAACATTTAGACACGGTGATTATCTTATAAGATGATCATCCAGGAGGGATGGGGCTCGAATACTGGAGATTCAACATTTAGACACGGTAATTATCTTATAAGATGATCATCCTGGATGGATGGGGCTTGAATACTGGAGATTCAACATTTAGACACGGTGATTATCTTATAAGATGATCATCCTGGATGGATGGGGCTTGAATACTGGAGATTCAACATTTAGACACGGTGATTATCTTATAAGATGCTCATCCTGGATGGATGGGGCTTGAATACTGGAGATTCAACATTTAGACACGGTGATTATCTTATAAGATGATCATCCTGGATGGATGGGGCTTGAATACTGGAGATTCAACATTTAGACACGGTGATTATCTTATAAGATGATCATCCTGGATGGATGGGGCTTGAATACTGGAGATTCAACATTTAGACACGGTGATTATCTTATAAGATGATCATCCTGGATGGATGGAGCTCGAATACTGGAGATTCAACATTTAGACACGGTGATTATCTTATAAGATGATCATCCTGGATGGATGGGGCTCGAATACTGGAGATTCAACATTTAGACACGGTGATTATCTTATAAGATGATCATCCTGGATAGATGGGGCTCGAATACTGGAGATTCAACATTTAGACACGGTGATTATCTTATAAGAGACAGGAACTCTATTTACCTTGGCTGTGTGTCTTGTGTGCCTAATGTTACCTGTATCTCTGGACTGTCAATTCTTCATTACCCCCCTTTGGTTTTCTCTCACGTTTATGCAAGACAAGATCAAGAATACTAAGGAAAAAATAATGTACATAAGATGGTATTGGGGTAGAGTTTTGGACGGATGTTTGAATTGCCACATGATAAAAAAACATACGGGGTGGGGGTATTTGATGGATAAGGTATGAAAATGTTGCCTTGCTACGGGCGACCTTAGATTACTTCTCAGAAACTCGCTCAATCTCTTGTTTTCTGTGTAATGTTTAGTAGATCATTGTTTGTCCTGTTTTCTATTGGTCATTGTATTGTCTGTCCTCCTATTTACGGCTGCTTGCCTCTTTGGCAGCTTCAAACTTTTCTTGCTCTTTATAAGATGAACGCGTTTTCTCTTTAACATGCATAGAGCGAGGGATTCCTTATCCTCCTGTCATAACGTGCGACTTGTGCACTTGATTCGCCTCCAGCAGATCCATCGAACTGGTACCCTGCAGCGATTAAACCATGATATATTTCCAAACACGTTGTCACATGATCGTGTATGTCTGTTGAAACTAGGGCTTAAAAGTTAACATACTTTTTGTATATTAAGATAGTGAACACTTTAAAAATCCTCTACTTATGTTAATGATTTTTTGTAGCATTTTTTGCAGCATTTAAAATCACCCAGATATACAGTCTATATAGTTTAATATAGATATTTTGTTCAAACCCTTCGTTATTAGATAATTCTTATTCTTATTTATTTATCCTGAATAAGTACCAGGAAATCCGTAACTTAATCATTTCAATGACTTTTATAAAATTATTTTCATCATTTGATAACAGCTGATAACTTATCTTTTAAGTATAATGAGTGTATCATTCTCCATACACTAGGGAACGTGTTCATTTGTCCTGCAGAAATAATGATTTCTCCTTTATGGAGTGAGGTGTATCCGGCAGTGTAGATACTATGTCCTATTTCTGTGCCATTCCTTACATTCTGGAGCACTTGAGTTCATCCCCGGTTTTTAGTGGTGTTCGTGTTGCTCTATCTTTATGTTTCTGTGTAATGTTTTGTAGATAGTTGTATGTCATTTTGTCCTTTTTCTTTTGGTCACTGTATTATCTGTCCTTCGATTTACGACTTCTGATTACCTCTTTGGTATCTTCAATCTTTTAAGGGACCGGGTGCTCAGTGAGTTAGGTAGTTGGATTACCTAACAACTTATACAAGCCTATCACCAATACGGCGTGGGTTCGCGCCCGGCTTTGTAAATTACAAAAAAGGGTTCACTCGACTCGCAGCCGCAAGTGATAAAGTTTACCAGTTGCTTGCCCATGGTCGGTGGTTCTCTCCGGGTACTCCGGCTTCTTCCACCACTAAAACTGGTCGCCATGATATAGCTGAAATATTGCTGAAAGTGGCGTTAAACACCAACATTCTAATTCAAATTCTTCAATCTTTTCGTAAGCTCTCTATGATGCTATATATTTATTAAATTAATTTTCATAACTGAATACATATATGCATAATACTTATAGTACACTTATATGGGTCAAGGAAATACATTACTAAAAATCAGCTGTGAAACAAGTGCCCCAAAATGTAATATGTACCCCTTTATATTATTTGGCTTTCCAAATTGTGGTTATGAGCCTTCCAGAAACGTGCGCTTTAAGTTAGACATCTACGATTTCATTTAGGAATAAATTCCAATTCCTTAGTGTATTGAGCTTTTCTGTTAACTTTTATTTCTTAAGCAAAAGTGAACTGACATTTGTGAGTGGTCAGATAAAGTTGGTCGGACAATGCTCATAGTACTCGATTGTGACCTCGAATTTTGGTAAGACACTACTTTTTGTTAGAGTTATTCTATTCATAGAGGTAAATATATATTTTTTTATTTTTTTTGGTGTTTAACGCCACTTTCAGCAATATTTCAGCTATATCATGGCGACCAGTTTTAGTGGTGGAAGAAGCCGGAGTACCCGGAGAGAAACACCGACCATGGGCAACTAACTGGTATAAACTTTATCACTTGCGGCTGAGAGTCGAGTGCACCTTTTTTTTGTAATTTACAAAGCCGGGCGCGAACCCACGCCATATTGGTGATAGGTTTGTATGAGTTGTTAGGAAATCCAACAACCTAACTCATTGAGCCACGCGGGTCCTAAGGTAAATAGTATGACCTCACCAATCCAATATAAAGGTTAACAAACAGACCAGACAGTATGACCTGATATAAACTGAAGTGAACAATGAACAGATGATGTAGAATGTGTTTAAACAGGTGCATGATGGGTGCTTTTTATTAAATCGTAATCAGTGTTAATTATTTTTTTTACTTATTTTCACTAGATTTGCCATTGACGTTTCATCCAAATCATAGATGTTATAGATAACACGTTTAGTCACAATGTCATCGTCACGACTATTTATCTCTATAAATAAAATCACTCTGAAAGTTATTAAATTTATTAATAAAAACACACTTTTATCGATTTTTGTTTGTACAAGTCAAATATAGTACGTTGTACTTTGATAACAAACGGAATTCGTACCCATGATAAAAAGTCCTCGAAAATACCAAGCTTATAATGTTTAAAACAGGTTGATTGATTGATTGATTGATTGATTGATTGATTGATTGATTGATTCAACGTCCAGCGAGCAAAACAGGGTACTTCTTGTTATTAAAGTACTGTATCTATAAATTATACTTGTAAATAAAATGAAAAACAAAAAATACCACACTGTCTCCGAACAGTCACAAAATAAATAAAAAAAAATACCACACTGTCTCCGAACAGTTACAAAATAAATAAAAAAAAATACCACACTGTCTCCGAACAGTTACAAAATAAATTAAAAAAAATACCACACTGTCTCCGAACAGTTACAAAATAAATTAAAACAAATCGTAGAAAGCGGCAAAAGCGATATAAATGACCTATCCTTTTCCAAGTTTGGTACCGCCACTTCAATAACCAGTAGAGGGGTTAAACTAGTTTTATGTGCCACTCTTAGTGAAATAATGCGGTCATGTAGCCGTGATGTAGGTGGTTTTCACATGAGAGTAAAATGTTAACCATAGCAACCGAGTGAACAGCTTTGGTATAACGCTCCAATCTTGTCAACCGAGTGAACAGCTTTGGTATAACGATCCAATCTTGAAAATTGTGCATAATATATTTAATCTTCCTGACACAGAATGTGGCTTTCCAATCGTGTGGCGTTGGGGAGTACCTGATGAAGGTTATGGCTTTGGGGAGTACCTGATGAAGGTTATGGCTTTGGGGAGTACCTGATGAAGGTTATGGCTTTGGTGAGTACCTGGTGAAGGTTATGGCTTTGGGGAGTACCTGATGAAGGTTATGGCTTTGGTGAGTACCTGATGAAGGTTGTGGCTTTGGTGAGTACCTGATGAAGGTTATGGCTTTGGTGAGTACCTGATGAAGGTTATGGCTTTGGTGAGTACCTGATGAAGGTTGTGGCTTTGGTGAGTACCTGATGAAGGTTGTGGCTTTGTTGAGTACCTGATGAAGGTTATGGCTTTGGTGAGTACCTGATGAAGGTTGTGGCTTTGGTGAGTACCTGATGAAGGTTATGGCTTTGGTGAGTACCTGATGAAGGTTATGGCTTTGGTGAGTACCTGATGAAGGTTATGGCTTTGGTGAGTACCTGATGAAGGTTATGGCTTTGGTGAGTACCTGATGAAGGTTGTGGCTTTGTTGAGTACCTGATGAAGGTTATGGCTTTGGTGAGTACCTGATGAAGGTTGTGGCTTTGGTGAGTACCTGATGAAGGTTATGGCTTTGGTGAGTACCTGATGAAGGTTATGGCTTTGGTGAGTACCTGATGAAGGTTATGGCTTTGGTGAGTACCTGATGAAGGTTGTGGCTTTGGTGAGTACCTGATGAAGGTTATGGCTTTGGTGAGTACCTGATGAAGGTTATGGCTTTGGGGAGTACCTGATGAAGGTTATGGCTTTGGTGAGTATCTGATGAAGGTTGTGGCTTTGGTGAGTACCTGATGAAGGTTATGGCTTTGGTGAGTACCTGATGAAGGTCATGGCTTTGGTGAGTACCTGATGAAGGTTATGGCTTTGGTGAGTACCTGATGAAGGTTATGGCTTTGGTGAGTACCTGATGAAGGTTATGGCTTTGGTGAGTACCTGATGAAGGTTATGGCTTTGGTGAGTACCTGATGAAGGTTATGGCTTTGGTGAGTACCTGATGAAGGTTATGGCTTTGGTGAGTACCTGATGAAGGTTATGGCTTTGGTGAGTACCTGATGAAGGTTATGGCTTTGGTGAGTACCTGATGAAGGTTATGGCTTTGGTGAGTACCTGATGAAGGTTATGGCTTTGGTGAGTACCTGATGAAGGTTATGGCTTTGGTGAGTACCTGATGAAGGTTATGGCTTTGGTGAGTACCTGATGAAGGTTATGGCTTTGGTGAGTACCTGATGAAGGTTATGGCTTTGGTGAGTACCTGATGAAGGTTGTGGCTTTGGTGAGTACCTGATGAAGGTTATGGCTTTGGTGAGTACCTGATGAAGGTTGTGGCTTTGGTGAGTACCTGATGATGGTTATGGCTTTGGTGAGTACCTGATGAAGGTTATGTCTTTGGTGAGTACCTGATGAAGGTTGTGGCTTTGGTGGGTACCTGATGATGGTTGTGGCTTTGGTGAGTACCTGATGAAGGTTATGGCTTTGGTGAGTACCTGATGAAGGTTATGGCTTTGGTGAGTACCTGATGAAGGTTGTGGCTTTGGTGGGTACCTGATGATGGTTGTGGCTTTGGTGAGTACCTGATGAAGGTTATGGCTTTGGTGAGCACCTGTTGAAGGTTATGGCTTTGGTGAGTACCTGATGAAGGTCATGGCTTTGGTGAGTACCTGATGAAGGTTGTGGCTTTGGTGAGTACCTGATGAAGGTTATGGCTTTGGTGAGTACCTGATGAAGGTTATGGATTTGGTGAGTACCTGATGAAGGTTGTGGCTTTGGTGAGTACCTGATGAAGGTTGTGGCTTTGATGAGTACCTGATGAAGGTTGTGGCTTTGGTGAGTACCTGATGAAGGTTATGGCTTTGGTGAGTACCTGATGAAGGTTGTGGCTTTGGTGAGTACCTGATGAAGGTTATGGCTTTGGTGAGTACCTGATGAAGGTTATGGCTTTGGTGAGTACCTGATGAAGGTCATGGCTTTGGTGAGTACCTGATGAAGGTTATGGCTTTGGTGAGTACCTGATGATGGTTATGGCTTTGGTGAGTACCTGATGAAGGTTATGGCTTTGGTGAATACCTGATGAAGGTTGTGGCTTTGGTGAGTACCTGGTGAAGGTTATGGCTTTGGTGAGTACCTGATGAAGGTTATGGCTTTGGTGAGTACCTGATGAAGGTTATGGCTTTGGTGAGTACCTGATGAAGGTTATGGCTTTGGTGAGTACCTGATGAAGGTTATGTCTTTGGTGAGTACCTGATGAAGGTTATGGCTTTGGTGAGTACCTGATGAAGGTTATGGCTTTGGTGAGTACCTGATGAAGGTTATGGCTTTGGTGAGTACCTGATGAAGGTTGTGGCTTTGGTGAGTACCTGATGAAGGTTATGTCTTTGGTGAGTACCTGATGAAGGTTGTGGCTTTGGTGAGTACCTGATGATGGTTGTGGCTTTGGTGAGTACCTGATGAAGGTTATGGCTTTGGTGAGCACCTGTTGAAGGTTATGGCTTTGGTGAGTACCTGATGAAGGTCATGGCTTTGGTGAGTACCTGATGAAGGTTGTGGCTTTGGTGAGTACCTGATGAAGGTTATGGCTTTGGTGAATACCTGATGAAGGTTGTGGCTTTGGTGAGTACCTGGTGAAGGTTATGGCTTTGGTGAGTACCTGATGAAGGTTATGGCTTTGGTGAGTACCTGATGAAGGTTATGGCTTTGGTGAGTACCTGATGAAGGTTGTGGCTTTGGTGAGTACCTGATGAAGGTTATGGCTTTGGTGAGTACCTGATGAAGGTTATGGCTTTGGTGAGTACCTGATGAAGGTTATGGCTTTGGTGAGTACCTGATGAAGGTCATGGCTTTGGTGAGTACCTGATGAAGGTTACGGCTTTGGTGGGTACCTGATGAAGGTTATGGCTTTGGTGAGTACATGATGAAGGTCATGGCTTTGGTGAGTACCTGATGAAGGTTATGGCTTTGGTGAGTACCTGATGAAGGTCATGGCTTTGGTGAGTACCTGATGAAGGTCATGGCTTTGGTGAGTACCTGATGAAGGTTATGGCTTTGGTGAGTACCTGATGAAGGTTGTGGCTTTGGTGAGTACCTGATGAAGGTTATGGCTTTGGTGAGTACCTGATGAAGGTTGTGGCTTTGGTGAGTACCTGATGAAGGTTGTGGCTTTGGTGAGTACCTGATGAAGGTTATGGCTTTGGTGAGTACCTGATGAAGGTTATGGCTTTGGTGAGTACCTGATGAAGGTTGTGGCTTTGGTGAGTACCTGATGAAGGTTATGTCTTTGGTGAGTACCTGATGAAGGTTGTGGCTTTGGTGAGTACCTGATGATGGTTGTGGCTTTGGTGAGTACCTGATGAAGGTTATGGCTTTGGTGAGCACCTGTTGAAGGTTATGGCTTTGGTGAGTACCTGATGAAGGTCATGGCTTTGGTGAGTACCTGATGAAGGTTGTGGCTTTGGTGAGTACCTGATGAAGGTTATGGCTTTGGTGAGTACCTGATGAAGGTTGTGGCTTTGGTGAGTACCTGATGAAGGTTGTGGCTTTGATGAGTACCTGATGAAGGTTATGGCTTTGATGAGTACCTGATGAAGGTTGTGGCTTTGGTGAGTACCTGATGAAGGTTATGGCTTTGGTGAGTACCTGATGAAGGTTGTGGCTTTGGTGAGTACCTGATGAAGGTTATGGCTTTGGTGAGTACCTGATGAAGGTTATGGCTTTGGTGAGTACCTGATGAAGGTCATGGCTTTGGTGAGTACCTGATGAAGGTTATGGCTTTGGTGAGTACCTGATGATGGTTATGGCTTTGGTGAGTACCTGATGAAGGTTATGGCTTTGGTGAATACCTGATGAAGGTTGTGGCTTTGGTGAGTACCTGGGGAAGGTTATGGCTTTGGTGAGTACCTGATCAAGGTTATGGCTTTGGTGAGTACCTGATGAAGGTTGTGGCTTTGGTGAGTACCTGATGAAGGTTGTGGCTTTGGTGAGTACCTGATGAAGGTTGTGGCTTTGGTGAGTACCTGATGAAGGTTATGGCTTTGGTGAGTACCTGATGAAGGTTGTGGCTTTGGTGAGTACCTGATGAAGGTTATGGCTTTGGTGAGTACCTGATGAAGGTTGTGGCTTTGGTGAGTACCTGATGAAGGTTATGGCTTTGGTGAGTACCTGATGAAGGTTATGGCTTTGGTGAGTACCTGATGAAGGTTGTGGCTTTGGTGAGTACCTGATGAAGGTCATGGCTTTGGTGAGTACCTGATGAAGGTTATGGCTTTGGTGAGTACCTGATGAAGGTTGTGGCTTTGGTGAGTACCTGATGAAGGTTATGGCTTTGGTGAGTACCTGATGAAGGTTATGGCTTTGGTGAGTACCTGATGAAGGTTATGGCTTTGGTGAGTACCTGATGAAGGTTGTGGCTTTGGTGAGTACCTGATGAAGGTTATGGCTTTGGTGAGTACCTGATGAAGGTTATGGCTTTGGTGAGTACCTGATGAAGGTTATGGCTTTGGTGAGTACCTGATGAAGGTCATGGCTTTGGTGAGTACCTGATGAAGGTTACGGCTTTGGTGAGTACCTGATGAAGGTTATGGCTTTGGTGAGTACCTGATGAAGGTCATGGCTTTGGTGAGTACCTGATGAAGGTTATGGCTTTGGTGAGTACCTGATGAAGGTCATGGCTTCGGTGAGTACCTGATGAAGGTTATGTCTTTGGTGAGTACCTGATGAAGGTTATGGCTTTGGTGAGTACCTGATGAAGGTCATGGCTTTGGTGAGTACCTGATGAAGGTTATGGCTTTGGTGAGTACCTGATGAAGGTTGTGGCTTTGGTGAGTACCTGATGAAGGTCATTCCAGAAAACGTCGTCCACACACAGTTTGATATCTAAGTTTGTATTGTCCTATGTATAATATTAGATATATGAAAGAGATCAAATGGCCTCAACCATCATTTATAGATACACAATTACGTCTAAAGTAAGTCTATGTAAATTTTACAAATATTTGTTTTAATTTAACCTATGATTGCTTTTCGATTTTTTTATTCATTATGATGATTCTACTAACCACTGTTTACCAATGTTATCAATATATAATTATAATTAGGGAGACAGATTTACATAAGTTTGATAACTTGTTTCTGAATCCCATTGAACATTGTTTAAGTATATATATTGGAATAATTGTATGTTGTAATTTCACGAAATAAATACTGTTTAAACTAAATTAAGTCACGTTACTAAATATAGCCCCTACACATTTAACACCGAGCTCGGACGCTGTGCAGAGAGCAATTGAACTTTGAATTAAAAATATTAAGTCCTCTATAAATGCCAGGAAATGTGTTTTTCATTGAATTTATAGAATCACTTTCACTTTTAGGTTAAACTGAATCTATAATAGTGTTAGGAACTTTAACAATTCAAATCTCCAATAATAAAAATATTCCTTTTCCTAATTCATTTGATATTTTATTTTCAATTTTTGAAAAATCATTATCAAAGTATGCAGGAATTTCTGGGTACGTAAAACATGTACACATATATAAATTTTTGATGACGAACAACAATTTTTCAGATTGTACTAAGCATTCTCAAATTAGAGTAACTCTTCAAAAACAAATGGAGAAGTTACGACGTAAGCGATTATTTCAATTTTACCATTGTGAACTTTACAATTAAGATGTAGTAACATTACAACAGCTGCACCTACATATGGAGTATATGTCTCTCAATTGATTTCAGAGCTTGTGGTTCATAGCATGATTTTCTTGGTAGAGGGTTGCTGCTAACAAGGAAGCTGCTGAACCAACAATTCCTAGTCGTCACAATCGGGTCAATTCCTCATTCATGACTTATCACCGAATTTATAACTATAGTAGCACGATGAGTGCCACATATGGAGAAGGAACTGCTTACCCTTCCGGAACACCTGAGCACCACCGGTTTTAAGTGAGGTTTGTGCTGCTCGATCTGTTGTTTTCTGTATAATGTTTTGTAGACCATTCATTGTCCTTTATCTTTTGGCCATTGTGTTGTCTGTTGCCATTGTGTTGTCTGTTACCATTGTGTTGTCTGTTGCCATTGTGTTGTCTGTTACCATTGTGTTGTCTGTTACCATTGTGTTGTCTGTTGCCATTGTGTTGTCTGTTACCATTGTGTTGTCTGTTGCCATTGTGTTGTCTGTTGCCATTGTGTTGTCTGTTGCCATTGTGTTGACTGTTCTTCTATTTACGTTACCTCTTTGGTATCTTCAAACTTTTCTAGCTGGGAATTCAACACTACAAATATTAAAATACCCGGTATATGCTAAATCCTCAAGTTGAAATTGTGTCCAGTGTCTGTGAACATATAAAGCAATAAATGGAATAGATCAAATAGATCCATGTTTACCAAAGGTCAAAGGTTACCACAAGCATTTTAATGTTATTATTGTTGTTTCACTGTTGTGCTTTTTATTTTGTCTGTATTTCTTGAATTATATGTGCTCGACCCATACTTGTGTATTACATAACTGAAATAGTGTTGTAAGTGGCGTTAAACACCATACCTCTAACCCTGTATTAATGTGTAGTATTTTGCCCTCTCTACATTATAATTCTAGTCTGTACATGTGACTTTGCATGTTTCGAGACGCATGCACTGTTGATTAATCTAAATGTCGACAAGATATGTGTTTTCATTGGCTGCTAATACTATATGTATACAATGAACATAATTATCTTTATCGTGAATTAACAAACTTAAAGTCCTTTACGTACCACTGTCGACAGATTTGTTTTTTCATTGGCTGCTAATACTATACAATGAACATAATTACTTTATCGTGAATTTAACAAACTTAAAGTCCTTTACGTACCACTGACCTTGGTATTGTATACTACTACGTAAAACATGTCTATTCAAAGGAACACGTTAAATGTAAAGCCCTTGACTATTTTGCGATATATCAAATATTCTTAATGGTTCATTAATCGTTCTAGACAAGGAAATGCGTGATTATTGGATTAAACTTTATTCAATCAAAAATATGCGTATATTTTTCCGGTGATATATCTGCCTTTTAATTATTATATAATGCATGCACGTTATTTTTGATAATCTTATACAATTTATAAATATTTTCCTCATGTTGGTGTATCGCCAAAAAACAAATCTTGAAAGAGCATCAAATCTTTATTAGGTTGGATAATTGCCAAAATGATTAACAGTTCTGATGAATAGTTGTTTTGTCATAGTGCTTTAAACGGGTCCATCAAAAAAGCTTAACCCCGCCACTTTATATTGAAGTGTCTGTACCAAGACACGAAAGTCAGCGGTAGTGCATTTATTTGTTAAGTGTATAGATATTGCTCCTTTCTACGAATTTTCTATTGGATTTTGTAATTTTTTTATTTTCATTTTATGCCTTCAAGGTAGAAAATCGCAAAATTCTCGACCCTTCATTTTCACATACAATCTTTAAAACAATTTCCTGATAGTTAAACTATGCCTCGAAATTGACAATGAGGACCGTTTAAGAACGACACTTTATAACAAAAGAGATGATTTCAATTTTCCCATTGTACACTTTCTATTTATACACTCTGCAATAAAAGAAACGCATAAGGGGATTTTAGGTATTTTAATACATGTATTTTAAATCAAAATTTTTCAGTTACACTTAGATATTGACTCAGAATGTTTATTATTGAAAAATTCACAGTTCATACTTCAGAGGATAAATTAAAAAAAAGTCAGTTTATCACAGTTCAGCACATTTCCGGTCACGTTAAAGTTAGTACCGTGTATGACCACCACGCGCGGCCAACACTACTCTGCACCTCCTCGGCATAGACTCAATCAAATTTTGCACATTGTTTCTTTGTATTGTTCGCCATTCCTGTTGCAACATTTGGTGGAGTTGATCGAGGATCTGAGGTGGAGGTTGTCGCTGACGCACACGTTTCCCATAGGTGTTTAATGGGATTCAAGTCAGACGATTTGGAAGGCCAATGAAGGACGTTGATGTTCTGCTCAAGGTAGTCCATTGTTACACGCGCTGTGTGTAGCCTAGTGTTGTCCTGTTGGAATAACTCCCTCTGTCGGTCAATTACGTGCATGGGGTGAGGTTGGAGAATTTCGTCTCTGTACCTTACAGCCGTTAAATTGCCCGGGACATGCACTAGGTCTGTTTTGCAGTCATTTGAGATAGCCGCCCACATCATGACACTACCTCCATCAAAGCTATCCACTTCCTGAACACAGGAGGAAGAGAAACGTTCATTCCGGCGCCTATATACACGTATTCTGCCATCACGTTTCTGTAGCAGAACCAAATTATTCGCCAGTTTGGTAATGTCCAGCCCCCTTATCTGTTGCACCAACGGACTCTTTCACCGTTTCACATCCGTGTAACGGCGTCAATACCGCTCCGAAATACGGCCTTCTGGGTCTAATGCTATGCTGTCGAAGCCGGTTACGGACTGTTTGTGAGCTGATTCTTCGCAATCCAAGTATTCCGGCTGCAGTGGTTGATGCGGCAACGGTTCGATTCCGTAGATGAAAGACACGGATGTACCGATCTTTCCCATGAGTAGTAATCCGAGGTCTTCCACTCCTTTGGCGGTCATTCGTTGAACCAGTCTGTTGGAATGTGTTCCATAGCCTGGAAATGGTGCTCTGGTCAACATTCAGCGTTCGTGTTACCTCATGTTGGGACTCTCCGGCTTGGAGACGACCGATAGCGATATTTCGAGTGGCAGGGTCTAACCTTGGCATGGCAGCATATCAACTTAGTAATAAAAGTCAAGCTTCAAACTTGGTCCTTTTATACGCTACCGAATTTTCGGTGCGATACATGGGATATTCATTTTTCAGAGGCGCTGTGCACATGTGGCAGAGAGCCAAATCTAATGAACAGGCATTTAAAATTTAAAACTTACCTTCAAAAAAATCAATAATTAAAATTGGCCATTTAATTTTACCTAGTAAATCGCAGAATTTGCATTTTGAAAAATAAAAATGGGTTATGCGTTTCTTTTTTTGAACAGTATATATACCCCGGTAGCAACATTCCAGCAGCACCTACATATGGAGGATATATCTCTCAGTTGATCCGATATTCCAGAGCTTGTGATTCCTATGAGGAATTCCTTAATAGAAGAGTGTTTCTGCTAACAAGGAAGCTACTGAATCAAGGGTTCCAACTAGATAATTTGAAGTCATCACTTCTAAGGTTTTACGGTGACTTGGTTAACTTTGACGGAAAATATGTGTTACAACTGACCACGGATATGTCCCGTTTGTCGTAATTACAATCCGGTCCTTTCTTTATTCATGACTTACCATCGTGTTTGTAGTAAGAATAATACGACGAGTGTTACAAGTGGATTAGGAACTGCTTATCCTGGCGGATAATTTGAGTTCACCCTGTTTGTTAGTTTTTTTCTGTAGGGTTTAGTAGATTATTGTTTCTCCTTTTGTCCCTTTTCTTTGTATTGTCCGTCGTCTGTTTACGGCTTCTATCCCCCCTTTAGTATCTTAAAATTGTCCCTACGCTTCGTTACACGTTATTGACACCTAACAGCTGATATTATTATTAATCGTCTATTAGTTGTGGTCGTTGATTGACTTTTCCTAGGCGAAATTCCCCAACCCTATCTATTATATAATATCATCTTTGTCCTGTGACAGTTTAAATTTCCCTCATCTGATGTGTTTTCAAGATGAAAATATGTCTTGCGGTTTTGAGTTGGGAGTTTTTCTGATCTTTACTAGTTCATCATTTCCAAAGACAGCTGTATATAACAATATTAATGTATTACATTTATCAATTACATCTATAAGTATTGATACCTAAAACTATGGGGATTTTTGTCGAGGCCTCATTAACATATGATAAATGTATATTTAATTCCTATTTTACATCTGTAAGTTATTAAAGTGTATAGATGATGATTGTAGAATGATCTGTGTAATTATTAGAAGAAATTTCACGGGATCTCATTATTAAAAGGGGCCGTCGTGGTCGTTGTCGTATGATAGTTTGATTTACAACTACCTGTGCAATCAGTGCCTATCACCACTAACATTGTTTCGAACCTCGATACAACATTTTGTAATAAAGTTTGTCCGTGGTTTTCACCGGGTACTCCGGTTTCCTCCGCCAATAAAACTGACCGCCACGATATAACTGAAATATTGTTGAAAATGGCGTTAAACACCATAAAACAAACAAACAATTGAACATCACCACTAATGTTGTTCGGTGTTCGAACCCCACTCAGACAAGGTGTACTCGATACAATATTATGTGATAAAGTTTGTCAGTGACATGCGGCATGTCAGTGGTTTTCTCCTGATACTCCGGTTTCCTTCACCAATAAAACTGACCACCACGGTATAACTGAAATATTGTTGAAAGTGGCGTTAAATACCATAAAGCAAAACCAATCAATATTACAATGTATCATTAATCGAGTGGAAAACAAAAAATACCATAATCACGGGACAGTTCCTTGTGTTTCTAACATAAAGGGCGAGTTCAAGTGGAGATAGATTACTGACTAGAGTTCTATTTCAACGACAAGCTCTATCAAAGAGTTTGACTACAGCAACACTCTAGTTATGGCCACAAACCTGTACATTCAAAAGCACAACTTTGATTGGTTTGATGTCACTTGGAAGTTGCTAGAGTCGAACAGTGGCATATACAAGAGTTGAACAATAATATAAGCGACGAACCGTTACTAAGTGGTAGAAATCCACCAAACTACTCTCTTTGGTAGTCCATTTTGTTTTATTTATCATTACGAATTACAAAGCTATATAACAAGTTTTAGGATTTAGAAATTATTTTCCTAATTTTTATTAAACAAAAATATTTTTTATTAACAATATCAACAACATATTCTAGGAGCACCTGAGTTCACCCCCGGTTTTTAGTGAGGTTCGTGTTACTCCATCTTTAGTTTTATGTGTATGTTTTGTAGATCGTTGTTTGTTTTTAGTGGGGTTCGTGTTACTCAATCTTTAGTTTTATGTGTATGTCTTGTAGATCGTTGTTTGTTTTTAGTGAGGTTCGTGTTACTCCATCTTTAGTTTTATGTGTATGTCTTGTAGATCGTTGTTTGTTCTTTTGTACTTTTTCTTTTGACCATTGTCTTGTCTGTTCTTTGATTTACAGGTTCTGATTACCTCCCTTTGGTATCTTCAATCTTTTCTAGGCCTTGCATTAACTACATTTTATTGAATATTTTACATTTTTTCTAAAGTTATTTCAAGTTAAGATCAATGATGATCTTTTTCTAATTTCAATAGAAATTTATCTGCATCGATGATGTAATAGTTAGAGTGCTTCCCTCGAGTGGATTCAAGTCGATGATGTAATAGTTAGAGTGCTTCCCTCGAGTGGATTCAAGTCGATGATGTAATAGTTAGAGTGCTTCCCTCGAGTGGATTCAAGTCGGATCAAACCAAAGACTATAAATAAACGTTAGAGACTACCGAATGACCAATACAGAGAAACTGGCAATATTGGGTGCACAAACCACAAGACGAAGACAAATAAAACAAAAAACACTACACAATATGTGTTCAACACCATTATACACAAGCAAACACAAATGACGTAAACAAGACATGACCCCTCCTACAAACAACTGCAGGTAAAAACCTCCTACAAACAACTGGAGGTAAAAACCTCCTACAAACAACTGGAGGTAAAAACCTCCTACAAACAACTGGAGGTAAAAACATCCTACAAACAACTGAAGGTAAAAACATCCTACAAACAACTGGAGGTAAAAACATCCTACAAACAACTGGAGGTAAAAACATCCTACAAACAACTGGAGGTAAAAACATCCTACAAACAACTGGAGGTAAAAACCTCCTACAAACAACTGGAGGTAAAAACCTCCTACAAACAACTGGAGGTAAAAACCTCCTACAAACAACTGGAGGTAAAGACATCCTACAAACAACTGGAGGTAAAAACATCCTACAAACAACTGGAGGTAAAAACCTCCTACAAACAACTGGAGGTAAAAAACCCCTACAAACAACTGGAGGTAAAAACCTCCTACAAACAACTGGAGGTAAAAACGAACCGAACACCCTAACAAAGACAAGAGCCCCCTACAAACAACAGGAGGTAAAAACAAACCGAACACCCTAACAAAGACAAGAGCCCTCCTACAAACAACTGGAGGTAAAAACAAACCGAATACCCCAACAAAGACAAGAGCCCTCCTACAAACAACTGGAGGTAAAAACGAACCGAACACCTTAACAAAGACAAGAGCCCCCTACAAACAACTGGAGGTAAAAACAAACCGAACACCCTAACAAAGACAAGAGCCCTCCTACAAACAACTGGAGGTAAAAACGAACCGAATACCCTAACAAAGACAAGAGCCCTCCTACAAACAACTGGAGGTAAAAACGAACCGAACACCCTAACAAAGACAAGAGCCCTCCTACAAACAACTGGAGGTAAAAACGAACCGAACACCCTAACAAAGACAAGAGCCCTCCTACAAACAACTGGAGGTAAAATCGAACCGAACACCCTAACAAAGACAAGAGCCCCCCTACAAACAACTGGAGGTAAAAACGAACCGAACACCCTAACAAAGACAAGAGCCCTCCTACAAACAACTGGAGGTAAAAACGAACCGAACACCCTAACAAAGACAAGAGCCCCCTACAAACAACTGGAGGTAAAAACAAACCGAACACCCTAACAAAGACAAGAGCCCTCCTACAAACAACTGGAGGTAAAAACGAACCGAATACCCTAACAAAGACAAGAGCCCTCCTACAAACAACTGGAGGTAAAAACGAACCGAACACCCTAACAAAGACAAGAGCCCTCCTACAAACAACTGGAGGTAAAAACGAACCGAACACCCTAACAAAGACAAGAGCCCTCCTACAAACAACTGGAGGTAAAATCGAACCGAACACCCTAACAAAGACAAGAGCCCTCCTACAAACAACTGGAGGTAAAAACGAACCGAATACCCTAACAAAGACAAGAGCCCTCCTACAAACAACTGGAGGTAAAAACGAACCGAACACCCTAACAAAGACAAGAGCCCTCCTACAAACAACTGGAGGTAAAAACGAACCGAACACCCTAACAAAGACAAGAGCCCTCCTACAAACAACTGGAGGTAAAATCGAACCGAACACCCTAACAAAGACAAGAGCCCCCCTACAAACAACTGGAGGTAAAAACGAACCGAATACCCTAACAAAGACAAGAGCCCTCCTACAAACAACTGGAGGTAAAAACGAACCGCACACCCTAACAAAGACAAGAGCCCTCCTACAAACAACTGGAGGTAAAAACGAACCGAACACCCTAACAAAGACAAGAGCCCTCCTACAAACAACTGGAGGTAAAAACGAACCGAACACCCTAACAAACACAAGAGCCCTCCTACAAACGACTGGAGGTAAAAACGAACCGAACACCCTAACAAAGACAAGAGCCCTCCTACAAACAATTGGAGGTAAAAACGAACCGAACACCCTAACAAAGACAAGAGCCCTCCTACAAACAACTGGAGGTAAAAACGAACCGAACACCCTAACAAAGACAGGAGCCCTCCTACAAACAACTGCAGGTAAAAACGAATCAAGCGTCGTTTATTTATTGCTTCTCCGCTAAGTAGGCAGTGCTAATGAGTAAGAGTGAACATTGGTGGCTCGGAATCAAGATAAAGAGTGAACATTGGTTGGCTCGGAATCAAGATAACGAGTGAAGATTGGTTGGCTTGGAATCAAGATAAAGAGTGAACATTGGTTGGCTCGGAATCAAGACAAAGAGTGAACATTAGTTGGCTCGGAATCAAAATAAAAAGTGAACATTGGTGGCTCGGAATCAAGATAAAGAGTGAACATTGGTTGGCTCGGAATCAAGATAAAGATTAGACATTGGTTGACTCGGAATCAAGATAAAGAGTGAACATTGGTTGGTTCGGAATCAAGATAAAGACTGAACATTGGTTGGCTCGGAATCAAGATAAAGAGTGTGTTGGCTCGAAATCCAGATAAAGAGTGAACATTGGTTGGCTCGGAATCAAGATAAAGAGTAGACATTGGTTGGCTCGGAATCAACAGAAAGAATGAACATTGGTTGGCTCGGAATCAAGATAAAGAGTGAACAATGGTGACTCGGAATCAAGATAAAGAGTGAATATTGGTTGGCTTGGAATCAAAATAAAGAGTGAACATTGGTTGGCTCGGAATCAAGATAAAGAGTGAACATTGGTTGGCTCGGAATCAAGATAAAGAGTGAACATTGGTTGGCTTGGAATCAAGATAAAGAGTGAACATTGGTGGCTCGGAATCAAGATAAAGAGTGAACATTGGTTGGCTTGGAATCAAGAAAAAGAGTGAACATTGGTTGGCTCGGAATCAAGTTAAAGAGTGAACATTGGTTGGCTCGGAATCAAGATAAAGAGTGAACATTGGTTGGCTTGGAATCAAGATAAAGACTGAACATTGGTGGCTCGGAATCTAGATAAAGAGTGAACATTGTTTGGCTCGGAATCCAGATAAAGAGTGAACATTGGTTGGCTCGGAATAAAGATAAAGAGTGAACATTGGTTGGCTTGGAATCAAGATAAAGAGTGAACATTGGTTGGCTTGGAATCAAGATAAAGAGTGAACATTGGTTGGCTCGGAATCCAGATAAAGAATGAACATTGGTTGGCTCGGAATCAAGATAAAGAGTGAACATTGGTTGGCTTGGAATCAAGATAAAGAGTGAACACTGGTTGGCTTGGAATCAAGATAAAGAGTGAACATTGGTTGGCTTGGAATCAAGATAAAGAGTGAACATTGGTGGCTCGGAATCAAGTTAAAGAGTGAACATTGGTTGGCTCGGAATCGAGTGGTTCGACATGTCTATTCATGGACTGTTGTTTCAGTCAGCTGGCACTAAAAAAATCCAACCAAGCGTGTTGGTCTAGTTTAAAGTGGACATCGTCATCTCGCCATGACATAACTGAAAAGTTGCTGAAATGGCGGTAAACAGAAATCACTCGCTCACTCAATCAAAATTTGACTGGTTTTGTCTTGTTGTTATGCTTTATCTTGTAAATATAATATGCTTGTGTAAACTTTTACGTTATAGTGCCCATGACGGAAATCACATTCTTCAATTAAAGGTCAAATATTTTTATGGGGAAAATAAAAATATGTAACTGATACTGCATGCATGAACGGTTCACACTTTTGGCTAGTTTGACTTGTTTATATGTTTTTTACTGTAAATAAGGTCTGCTTGTGTATCATCTACGTGTACACATTTACGTAACATTGCCAGTGATGTAAATAACCACATTCTTCAATGAAAAGGGAGATGGTTTTATGAGAAAATAAAAGTGTGTCACTCTGATACTGCATGCCTGAACGGTTCATACTTCTGTGGACGGACAAACATCATAATAAAATGAGATATTAAAATATTTATTGCAGATTATGGTTATATCGCATTTCTTTATTATGACACGTCCAGGTTCAATATTTTGAAAGGTATTTTATAAAGACTGTTTGCCTTCCTCTTAGAATGATCACCAGGGTATAGAAACAAGACCTAGTTTGAAGATACTAAGTGGAAATAAGACCTAGTTTGAAGATACTAAGTGGTAATAAGACCTAGTTTGAAGATACTAAGTGGTAATAAGACCTAGTTTGAAGATACTAAGTGGTAATAAGACCTAGTTTGAAGATACTAAGTGGTAATAAGACCTAGTTTGAAGATACTAAGTGGAAATAAGACCTAGCTTGAAGATACTAAGTGGTAATAAGACCTAGTTTGAAGATACTAAGTGGTAATAAGACCTAGTTTGAAGATACTAAGTGGTAATAAGACCTAGTTTGAAGATACTAAGTGGTAATAAGACCTAGTTTGAAGATACTAAGTGGTAATAAGACCTAGTTTGAAGATACTAAGTGGAAATAAGACCTAGTTTGAAGATACTAAGTGGTAATAAGACCTAGTTTGAAGATACTAAGTGGTAATAAGACCTAGTTTGAAGATACTAAGTGGTAATAAGACCTAGTTTGAAGATACTAAGTGGTAATAAGACCTAGTTTGAAGATACTAAGTGGAAATAAGACCTAGCTTGAAGATACTAAGTGGTAATAAGACCTAGTTTGAAGATACTAAGTGGTAATAAGACCTAGTTTGAAGATACTAAGTGGTAATAAGACCTAGTTTGAAGATACTAAGTGGTAATCAAACGCCGTTAATCGAATGGACAAAAGAAAAGGAACAAAAGGACAAACAATTATCAAAAAATTACGATTGAGCAACAGAAAACCTACTAAAATCCGGGGGTGAACTCGGATACTCCGGAAGGAAGTTCCTGCTCCACTAGTGTCTCCTGTCTTGTTTTAAACGACACGAATATCATCTGTATTGGAAATTATGTTGGGCACTAGTAAACGCAAATAAATACATTAGTGACCTTATTAAAAGATGAACTTATTCTAGTCACGAATATAGATTAAAAAAACTACTCTCTTTCTGTTAAACAGTAATCAATCAATCAATCAATAGAGTGATACAACTGTGTTCTGTTCGACTGGTTTTTTCAGCACCAGTACAAAACTCGCACTCGCCCTCAGGACAGAAATTGTACTATAAAGTCCCTTATAATGACGGGTTCAGACGTACCTTTGCTCAAAATTTTATTTTTGACATCTAACCACCACAGTTTGTTTTTGAAAAGTTTCAAACAAAAACGTATCGAAAACCGTTTCCGTGTGAACACAGCATTAAAACGGCATTTATGTTCACCTTGACAGAGAGATATTTACTGATAATAATAGGCTCTGTCATTTAAGCAATGGAAACGACAATGACTTGTACAAATAATGACAGACTCAAAACAACAAAATCGTCAGATTGTCATGGCGGTTTAAAATTATTTTTCGGTCACTTACAATGCTAGTTCTTTGTTTTTCATGATCCAATCAGATATCTTTCATAGAAAAGGTCATATAAAAATAAAACAATATTATAATAAGAACGAACAAACAATATTAAAAACTAATTAAGAGTTTGAAGACACCAAATGGGGTATTAAATGATGTCTAGCTTGTCATTTCGTTTAACTCGTAAAAGGGCAATAACTCTTTCATGTCTTTAAATACTTGTCATTCGGAAGTCATTTGCTTACGGGAGTATACCAAGGTTTATTTGTTTTATGTGTCAATGTCATGTATCGGTATTTTACAGTTTTGTTTGTTGCATGTAGATTAATGTTGTTGTTTTCGAATATTTTTCTCGTGGATTATTTGCGAAAGTAAACGACTGTTTAACTTTTAAGGACAAAAAAGGGGGTTAAATTTCTGTTGCCAAATTTTATAGAAAAAAATTAATTGACCTGAAATATGCAAACAAATAAATAATCTGATCCTACAGTTTTCAACGAGAAATTTTGGTTAAATTTGAAGATTAAAAACCGAATTTTCATACCCCGTCCCCATCCAAAAAATTAGACTTTTTTTCGCACGACAAAATTTTGTGGCTCGGGAGAGAAACATACCACGATCATCCCCCAATGTTAAATAGTCGGTTAATGTTTATGTACTTTTTCCACACTTTAATATAATCTGTTGTGACCTTGATCGATAAGAATAACAAGTCTCACCTTTTTATCAAGAACATATGTTACAGGATGAACATGTAAGTATGCGGAAATCATAAAGTAAATAAAGATAAGAGGATTTTTTTTTAGTTTTCATTTAATTAGTCGATTTACACCATGAGAAAGGGCAGAAAGGCAAAATAAATCAACATGAAAAATAACTTGTTTATACGCCTTAAGGTGTGAAACCTATAATTAATTTCTTTAAGGTTTTCTACTAAATTTGTGTTTTTTCGAGCCTACCTGGCCATTTTATCTTAAGTTTAACCTTTCGAATACCATACATTTTCTGAAACGTCCATGATTCCTCTACGTTCTGTCAAAATATCAGGCCATGTTTAAAGTCTTGCAGTGAAATGCCAGGCTATGGAAAATACCTACTCTAAAAATAGCTCTGTCATCCCCCAGAAATTCCCTATTTATAGGTCATGCATCAAATCCTCCATATCCATATTAAAATACAATTAAATCAATCAAATTTGGTCGCAAAATAATCCTTATACATTTAACTTCAATTATCAATTTAATTATGCATTCCATTCAGTATTTGTCACAATACAACAAAGTGAAAGGAGCTTTTTTTTTAAAAGGGACTACTATGTTCTTAGCTCTGATTGGTTGAATTACTGGTTTGACACCTAAATGTGTGACGGTATATAGCTACTTGCGTCAAAAGTAACTGTTTTCATACGTTAACTTACTTTAGCTATATTTAAGGACCGTCGTGGTCGTATGGTAGTTAGATTTAAAACTACCGGTGCAATCAGTACCCATCACCACTAACGTTGCGAGTTCGAATCCTGCACAGGCGAGTTGTGCTCGATACAACATTATGTGATGAAGTTTGTCAGTGACTTGCGACAGGTTGGTGGTTTTCTCCGTGTATTCCGGTTTTCTCCACCAATAAAACTGACTGCCACGATATAACTGAAATATTGTTGAAAGTGGCGTTAAACACCATAAACCAAACCAAATCAAACTACTTTAGCTATTGAAGATAATTCTTCCGCGTTTCCAAGAGTAATGAAGTTTTTGTACATTTTCTTCCAGTCATGAATAGAGATGAAAAACTGTTCACAACAATCAATTAACAATCAAACTTCATGGATTATTTTCTTAGTTAATTTACGTGCATGTTTGAAGAAACCATAGCCTGAAAGGGAGGTAATCAGAATCGGAGAACAGACAACACAATGGCCAACAGAAAAAGGACAAGAGAACAAACAACGATCTACAAAACATGCACATAAAATTAAAGAGCGAGTAACACGAACCTCACTAAAAACCGGGAGTAAACTCGAGTGCTCCGGAAGGGTAAGCAGTTCCTGCTCCACTTTTGGCACTCGTCGTGTTATTCTAGTTACAAACCCGGTGATAAGTCATGAATAAGGAAAGGACCGGGAAGTGTTTACGGCAAGTGGAACATATTCTTGGTTATTAAGGGGTAATCAGAAACTGTAAATCGAGGGACATACCATACAATGGCAAAAAGAAAAAAAGGAAAAAGACAAACAACGATCTACAAAATTCTACAAAGTAAAATAAAGATGGATCAACAAAAAATCCCAAAAACCGAGGGAGAACACGTGTGCTCCGGAAGGGCAAGCATTTCCTGTTCCAACAGTGGCGATCATCGTGTTACTATTGTCAAATATCCAGTGATAATTCATGAAAGAGGAAAGGGGAGAGAATTGTGACCAGGACGAGAAAGAGGAAAGGGGAGAGAATTGTGACCAGGACGAGAAAGAGGAAAGGGGAGAGAATTGTGACCAGGACGAGAAAGAGGAAAGGGGAGAGAATTGTGACCAGGACGAGAAAGAGGAAAGGGGAGAGAATTGTGACCAGGACGGGAAAGAGGAAAGGGGGGAGAATTGTGACCAGGACGAGAAAGAGGAAAGGGGAGAGAATTGTGACCAGGACGAGAAAGAGGAAAGGGGAGAGAATTGTGACCAGGACGGGAAAGAGGAAAGGGGAGAGAATTGTGACCAGGACGAGAAAGAGGAAAGGGGGGAGAATTGTGACCAGGACGAGAAAGAGGAAAGGGAAGAGAATTGTGACCAGGACGAGAAAGAGGAAAGGGGAGAGAATTGTGACGAATTAAACATGTCCGTGGTCGTGACAGACAATCGTGTTTTAACAACCCTTCCCTTTTCCATTAAAATCATACAACAGTACAAAAAAGAGGCTTAGCCAAACACGTAATTCCCGTAACCAATATAATCTGCTACATGTAGTAAAACATTTACATGTTATATGTAATTAATAACATATTGCGTTCTTTAAACTTATTCTGTGATTGAAGATTTAAATTCGTGCTTCCGGATTTTCGTGTGTTACAACTTAATGACATATCCTTGTGTACTTGGTTGTTTCCGACCACCACTCCTCTCTCATCCTAAGACTAAGTAAAGGTCAAATTATATATACAGTACTGTTGTCTTAATCCCTCAAAAGAAAACAGTATATTACTATAATATTAAACGCTTCTTTTCAGGCGTTCATGCATGTGTAAACGGTGCCGATGCACTCACAAACTGAATAAACGTCCGAAGGGTAGATAAAAATGTATTATTCTTGCATATCCCTGGTCTAAAAATCGCACAAATTAAAATTCCGCGGAATGTTGTTGACGACTTTGGAACATTAACAGCATGACGCCATATGAAGACTTCCGGTTTAAAACGTAAAGATCAGGCGTCATTAATTGGCTTCGTATACGCTTCAATTTTGATAAGATTTAACTAAAATAAGTTTACAAGGTATGCATTTTAATTATTTTTGTATATTGTTGTATATATGACATGTAGAATTTCACGTTTTCAAGATGGTGGATCCTCGTAGTTACGGCTTGCAGATTGAAAAGTGCATCGAGTTATGAACGAATAAAAAAAAACAGGTGACAGTGTCCTTGTCCAATCAAAAAGACACGGAAACGATATACTTTAATTCTATAAGAATTATTTCATTGTATAAATAAATTCGTGGATTTGTTGAGCGACGAAAACCACAAAAGTTGGTTCAACACGAATAAACGTTATTTCTTAGTAAAACTCATTTCCTTTGTACTTTGTATTGTAATCATTATACTTAAGTAGAAGTGTGATAGTTTAAATAGCCATCGACATGAAAGATAAACATTATTAAACTGGGGTGGGGTGTGGCAGTTGGATTTACATATACCTATATTAAACTGAGGGGTGGGGTATGGCAATTGGATTTACATACACCTATATTAAACTGAGGGGTGGGGTATGACCGCTGGATTTAAATATACCTATATTAAACTGAGGGGTGGGGTATGGTAATTGGATTTACATATACCTATATTAAACTGAGGGGTGGGGTATGACCGCTGGATTTACATAAACCTATATTAAATTGAGGGGTGGGGTATGACCGCTGGATTTAAATATACCTATATTAAACTGAGGGGTGGGGTATGACCGCTGGATTTAAATATACCTATATTAAACTGAGGGGTGGGGTATGACAATTGGATTTACATAAACCTATATTAAATTGAGGGGTGGGGTATGACAGTTGGATTTACATACACCTATATTAAACTGAGGGGTGGGGTATGACAGTTGGATTTAAATATACCTATATTAAACTGAGGGGTGGGGTATGACCGCTGGATTTAAATATACCTATATTAAACTGAGGGGTGGGGTATGGCAATTGGATTTACATAAACCTATATTAAACTGAGGGGTGGGGTATGGCAGTTGGATTTATAGCTACATTATAAGTTATTTACGTTCCTATCCGTAGATATGGAGATTTTAACACCCTGAAGTAGCCAATTACATCCTGAGGCACAGCCGAAGGGTGTACAGGCAACTGAAGGGTTCTAAAATCTCCATATCTATGGATAGGAACGTAAATAACGAATTTATCCCCGGTTATAGTAAAAAATAAGACATTTTGGACCCCGACGAAGAAAACCGGGCAGCAGATTTATTTTTAAGATGGTATTTAAGTGAATTTTATGCAAGCACATTTTACAAAGAATTTCAAAGTAAATATCCTTTATTAGAACTTGGAGTCCCTCTCAGTTTGAGCATGACTGGTAGCAACTTTTATATAATTTTGTCAATTTTGCAGAACTTGAGATTAAAAAGTTAGAACAAGAGGTTAACAAGTCAACACGCTCGGCATTTGCACCAGGGACTCACAAAAATTTAAGAGTACAGTGGAGAGCCTTTTTACTTTTTGTACATATTTTAATATTGTATCTATACCCGCCTCTCTAAATACTATTCTACTATATATTCAATTTTGAGCAGATGTTTTAAGTCCGTTGATTCTATTAAGAATTATGTAAGTGGTATTAGGACATTACATTTAATAGCAGGAAAACTTTTCCGGAATTGAACGAATTTTGTATTCATTTAATATACAGAGGTATAACACGACAGAAAAGGTATATACTAAAGAGAGTCCTTCCAATTACGATTGACATTTATTAAAAATATATAATCATCGATTTATCAGATGTCAAACATGCTACAATTTGTTTTTTATTTCTTTTCGCCTTTTTTCTTATGGCTAGGAAATCTAATTTAGTACCAGATTCTGTACATAAATTCGATTCGAGTAAGTAATTAACTAGAGAGAAAATTGTATTAAACGGATATATTGTCATTGTTAAATTTGAATGGTCAAAAACAATTCAGTTTGGGAAACGGGTGATTTAGACTCCTTTTGTTTCTATTCCAGGTTCTCCGCTTTGCTTTGGTGAATTTATTCATAAAATTAGATATAACATTATTAAACTCAACAGGTATACTCATGTAATCGTTCATGTTGGAACAAATAATGTATTAAACAACAAACCAGGGAAATTTTGAGTTTGTACAGGACTTTAATTCACTTAATAAAACAAAAATACAAGAACATTATTGTAGGTATATCAAGTATATTACCCAGACACAAGGATCATTCTTTGTCTGGCACTGACATAAAAAATGTAAACTTAGGTTTAGCAAAGATTTGTAAAGATGAAAAGGTTTTATTCATTAGATCCTACAACATATTTTTCTATTCTAATGGTATCATTAAAAGAGATGTATTTGCAATTAGAGATGGCGGGTTACATCTTAATGAACCGGGTTTATTTCTGTTCAAATTGGCTCTCATCCATGTAATATCTCATTGGTAATATCATTTTATATGTGTATATATTGTTTATATATTATATATTTAGTATGAAAGTATTATTTTCGCTTCAGGCTTTCAATGCAGTATCCTATGATTGGGGTCTGTTCAGTGTGTAAAGCAGTATCCTATGCTTGGAATATGCGGCTTTCAAAGCAGTATCTTATGCTTTGGGCTGTAATCAAAGTTGTCAGGAAAGAATCTGAATTTCCGGATCCAGTACAGAAGTTCACTGAAGAATATTTATTCAGTGCTTCTGTTTTCAGAATTTCATGCGAGTGTAATATCGCATGGTTCTGTTAATTTATATTCAGTTATTTATCTTACTAATTTGATTTAACTTTGTTTTTGTTTATTGGAGATATATTATTTTTAGTTTTGCCTATTAATCAATTTGCCTACCCCCCCCCCCCTTTTTTTTTTTGCTGGCTTTTTTGGCGCTTTAAATTTTATGGCCCGCAAAATGTTTTCTTATGTTGCATGTTTAGATAGTTTATTGAATTGTATTATTATTTACATATTCATATATGAACATTTCTTTCTGGCAAACAATAAAATTTATAAATCAATTTGTGTCTTTTGAGCCATAATTATAAATTACCATTACCTTTCTGTCGATTTTTTTTTGTTGCAATTTGAAAAAGACGATATCTTTAGACGACACCAAAATATATTTAAAAACAAATGAAAAATGAAAATTTTCTTCAAAGAAATTTAATACATGTGCGTACTTAAATGGAAATCGATTCAAACGTACTTAATAGTATAAACTCATCCGGACCTTTTCCATCAGGAATACTTGTTTCTTCCTGCCCTGGAAATTTTACCATTGGACAGAAATCCACACATACGACAATAGTATCGACTATCTCATCAAATAACAACCTCTTCCAAAAATGTTGATAATGACGTTTTATTTAAATTAATTTAAAAATTCAAATGTAATTTATTCGGAAAAATATCATTTATCAATAGAAGTAGTGCACAATGTGATACATGATCCAATTCTTCATTGTCCATGAAATCAAGATATTTACTTAAAAAAAATCTGTCACGTACGTACGTTTACGAGGAAGAAAAATCCTTGAGAACACATGTGTCATTTTAATTCTGTAATCTGTCATGGTCATTGACTCCGAGTGTCATTCCATAATACATTCCGGACGATACCAATAAAAGGTCAGCACACCACAGTTTAACCTTTCAATATGTCCTAACATTTAATACAACAATACAAAAAAATCCATTTATTGGGGAAAATAATGTGTAGTCGACTGTTTTATGAAAGTTTTGAACTTATAGATTAAACAAATATTTACCTGTTAAAAAAACTTCCGTGTTATTATGTGTCATTTAAAGAACCAATGAAATGTCAACTATTTACTCCTTGATATGAAAACGTATTTGATTGGTTGAAAATCCCTTTAATTCTCGTTCAAAATACATAGATAACTTTCCACTGAGATATTTATAGTTAAAGGTAACAGTATATATATATTAGTAAGTATTACCATTGAAAACAAAACTGTCAAGTCTACCTGAGAAACTAGCATCCAGCTTTATATTCTGTATTTATTTTAATTAAAGTAAGTTTCAATAACTAGAATATATTTGATAAATAATTAAATATGCTTGGAATTAGTATTCGCTAAACAATTTAGAATTATATTTTAAAAAATCTGAATTATACTGAAATTTTAAATTTCATTTTTTTTTCTTTTCTTTTTTTCTTTTCTTATATCAAATTCGAATATTTATTGAGGCAAGGCCTTGCAATTAATTTTCTTAATTATTCTTTAATATTTGATAATTATTAAACTAAAAAATGTGATTTAATCTCGTCCGTTTTTATTTAATACTTTTCTTAAGAGGTATCGATTTTGTCTCCATTTCTACGATTTTGTGATTTGATTTAGAAACTGTTCCGTCAATGCGGTATAGTTTGTACTTCGTTTCTTTGCTTGAACTTTAAGTATTAAAAGATATCTATGAGAAAAAAAATCATAAAAAGTTTATAAATTAAAATCATGATTACGAATTTGATGTTATTTTTACAAATTTGATTTTATTTCTACAGAATGGGAGTAATGGTTGAACACGAATACGATGCATTTGTACTCCACAATGCTGAAGGAAAAGATTTAGCATTCGTACAAGAAATGGCTAGCATTTTGGAAGGACCGAAATATAACTTTAGACTCTTTCTACCCTGGAGAGATCTGCAAGCAACAGAACAATTCGAGACTGAGGTTCTCGCAGAAATTATGACCAAACGGTAAGATTTCGGTTCCATTATTATATTTTTTCTATAGGTATAGCTACGATATATCTGAAATACTGCTAAGGTTGGCGTTAAACACCAATCAATCAATCAATAGGGATAACTCGTCGAATTATCTCGCTCTTTTAAAATTTCTGCGTTGAGCATTTTGAAAAGAATTTGGTATCAAATTCTATGATCCTAAGGTATATGAAAAACATAAAAATAGAATGGCATATTACTCATTGACCATTTAACGACTCAAAACTTCATCTGGTACGCTGCTGGATAGTGTAGATATTGGAAAGCCAAATAAAGATCGTCGGGAGCAAGACAATTCAAAAGGCATGTAATCCAAATTCGGCTAAGTCTATATATATATGTGATATCAAGCTTAGTTTTAATAATAATTATATTATTTATGAAGTGTAAATTTTTAATTTTTATCACGCCGCGAAATAGCTGAAAAATTGCAAAAGTTGGCGTTTAAACACCAATCAATCAATTGATTTTGATCTTTATTTCCAGATGTAGCTGTGCTGTTGTAGTCATTTCTCCAAATCTTCTACAGTCGGACGTCGCCAGTTTCCTGTTGTCACTAATTCATTCAAAATACCCATGTAAGTGTACCACATATTGTTTGCTTTTTGTTTTTTGTTCTTTTTCAATATGAATTTTAATGGATATTGGTACATTATGTGCAAAGTCTGTGAACCCTCTTGACCATGATTTTAATGTGTTCTGTAGAAATATTGTTGCAAGTGGCGTTAAACACCATAATCCCCACCTCTGTCCTTCAGTTATATGTGTGTTATATGTGTGGGTTGGCATTTTACTCACATATAGAAATCACTTGCATGACCGCATCATTTCACTCAAAAAGGAAGGTTTTGCCTGATAAACTCAGTTTATTGCCGCCACTTTGTTTTATTTAAGTTCCTGTACCAAGCCAGGAAAGTGAGCGGTCATATACATGTAAATCTTGAAATTGTCGATATTTTTGTCTATTAATTCTTCAATTTTCCACTGAAGAGACACTTCCCGGTTGTCTTTATTTCTTATAATTTACGTATTTCAATGACAAATGTTCAAAACAGTGTTATTACCCTTATTCACTGACCCTAAAATGATTTAATTACAAATGTCACCGGCGATGAAATGTTGCGGTTTTTTTTTAAATTAATTTGTGAGACAAGATATAACTACGATGTAATTTTTAAAATGTTACAGTCTTTTTATTTACATATACAAAAAATGTATACAGTACTATATTATTTGTAATTTTATTTTATAAATATTGTCTTAACTCGTATATCTTTATTCAATTTGTAAACAAAATTCTTAATTTTAGCCATGATATAGCAAAAATATTGCTGGGAGTTGGCTTTAAACACATGGAGTTGGGATTTATAGTGTTAGGGTGGGTCATGGTGTTTAATGCCACTTTCAACAATTTTTCAGTTATATCGTGGGAATATATATATATTGTGTGTGTGTACGTGGTAGTAAAAAAAAACTTGGGGCGTTAAAGACAAATCAAGCAATCAATCAATCAATGTTTTAATATATAGTGTCATTTTGCTATGTTTCATTTTTATTTTTTATTTTCATTTTGTTACAGCTGGTAGAAACAGTAAACTAATCCCCATTCAAATTGAGAGTTGTGAACTGCCTGCAATACTACAATCTGTGACTGTTTGTGATTTTACTAAAATAGACATGCGTTGTTGGGTGTGGCAGAGAATGGCTACCTCTCTAAGAATGGCAACAGCGAAAACAGTCAGCAGACGACCATTGTTTCGTTGTCAAGGCGGACTACCAGACATTTTGAGAGGAACTAAGTAAAAAAAAAACCCATTTCATGTCACTGAATGACTTGTCCAATCAAAACGCTAGTCATAGAATGTGTTCAGTATAGCTGAATTTGCCGGTTTGAAAACTTCAGGAAATCTGATATTTACCGGAAGTTCGTGCAGGAAATAGACGATGGTTAGTTGGACAATCGTTCTCACGGAAGAGAAAACGTCCGATTTGCTCAAAGACCACATAGCAGTATAAAACAGTCCCATTTAATTTTTCGCATTGCATGTACATGTTTTGACAAGACATTTTAATGATATCTCATGTAACCATGGAGACCTGAGGCGTGTTTATATCTCATTCTGACTATCTGTGATATTATTCCCCATTCTTTATATTTTTAATCTGTTATGCTTTTTATCGTTGATTGTATTTTATATATTAAATTTTGCTTCATGCAATTTTTCTGTTATTGTTATATAAGACATACAATAATGCATTGAATAAGCCAGTAGATATGGGAATCAAGTTGTAAACGGATAGACTTTCAATAAAAAGAAATATCTATGATTGTTATTAAAGTTGAATTCTGACCTCGGTTCATTATTTGCTGCGGATCTGTAGCTCTTACTTTATTTGGTACGGACTTGCAGCTTTTTTACCATTATTTGCTGCGGACCTGTGAGGTCTTATCATTATTTGCCGCGGAATTGTAGCTCTGCCATTATTTACTGCGAACCCTTAGCTCTTACCATACTTTGCTGTGGAACGATACCTTTTGATTGTAAAAAATGTGATTTGTTTTATTTTATCTAAATTTGTATTAAACCGTAAATATACAGAACCAACAATAATTCCACATGTGAATGTATTTACAAAGATGAGGAATTAAAAACCCATCACCTGTGACGTGAGAATATACGGGTTTGTATTTTTATCCAATAATGATTTACTTTCTATATTCTTTGAGTTGTATTTTTGAAATAAAATAATTCTAACAACAAGTCTAATCTGCTGTTTAATTGAAATGATACTTTTTTTACTTCCATTTAAATGTCTGATGATGCTATAGTAATTTTAGTGTGGTTATCGAGGGGCTATCAGTGTCTGACGATACTACTCCTTTCAGGCTGTCGGCTATCAGTGTCTGACGATACTACTCTTTTCAGGCTGTCAGCTATCAGTGTCTGACGATACTACTCTTTTCAGGTTGTCAGCTATCAGTGTCTGACGATACTACTCCTTTCAGGCTGTCAGCTATCAGTGTCTGACGATACTACTCCTTTCAGGTTGTCAGCTATCAGTGTCTGACGATACTACTCCTTTCAGGCTGTCAGCTATCAGTGTCTGACGATACTACTCCTTTCAGGCTGTCAGCTGTCAGTGTCTGACGATACTACTCCTTTCAGGTTGTCAGCTATCAGTGTCTGACGATACTACTCTTTTCAGGCTGTCAGCTATCAGTGTCTGACGATACTACTCCTTTCAGGCTGTCGGCTATCAGTGTCTGACGATACTACTCCTTTCAGGCTGTCGGCTATCAGTGTCTGACGATACTACTCCTTTCAGGCTGTCAGCTGTCAGTGTCTGACGATACTACTCCTTTCAGGTTGTCAGCTATCAGTGTCTGACGATACTACTCCTTTCAGGATGTCAGCTATCAGTGTCTGACGATACTACTCCTTTCAGGTTGTCAGCTATCAGTGTCTGACGATACTACTCTTTCAGGCTGTCAGCTATCAGTGTCTGACGATACTACTCCTTTCAGGCTGTCAGCTATCAGTGTCTGACGATACTACTCCTTTCAGGCTGTCAGCTATCAGTATCTGACGATACTACTCCTTTCAGGCTGTCAGTTATCAGTGTCTGACGATACTACTCCTTTCAGGCTGTCGGCTATCAGTGTCTGACGATACTACTCCTTTCAGGTTGTCAGCTATCAGTGTCTGACGATACTACTCCTTTCAGGCTGTCAACTATCAGTGTCTGACGATACTACTCCTTTCAGGCTGTCAGCTATCAGTGTCTGACGATACTACTCCTTTCAGGTTGTCAGCTATCAGTGTCTGACGATACTACTCCTTTCAGGTTGTCAGCTATCAGTGTCTGACGATACTACTCTTTCAGGCTGTCAGCTATCAGTGTCTGACGATACTACTCCTTTCAGGCTGTCAGCTATCAGTGTCTGACGATACTACTCCTTTCAGGCTGTCAGCTATCAGTATCTGACGATACTACTCCTTTCAGGCTGTCAGTTATCAGTGTCTGACGATACTACTCCTTTCAGGCTGTCGGCTATCAGTGTCTGACGATACTACTCCTTTCAGGTTGTCAGCTATCAGTGTCTGACGATACTACTCCTTTCAGGCTGTCAACTATCAGTGTCTGACGATACTACTCCTTTCAGGCTGTCAGCTATCAGTGTCTGACGATACTACTCCTTTCAGGTTGTCAGCTATCAGTGTCTGACGATACTACTCCTTTCAGGTTGTCAGCTATCAGTGTCTGACGATACTACTCCTTTCAGGCTGTCAGCTATCAGTGTCTGACGATACTACTCCTTTCAGGCTGTCAGCTATCAGTGTCTGACGATACTATTCCTTTCAGGCTGTCAGCTATCAGTGTCTGACGATACTACTCCTTTCAGGCTGTCGGCTATCAGTGTCTGACGATACTATTCCTTTCAGGTTGTCAGCTATCAGTGTCTGACGATACTACTCCTTTCAGGCTGTCATCAGGCTGTCATCAGGGTGGGGTATCAGGACGAGAGTTGCACACAAGAGCAATACATTTCTCTACGATAAGTCCAATTAATATTGCCATGGAAACACAACTTAAGGGTAAATATTCCTTATGATGTATACCAGTCTCTTGAGCTTTGCTATTCTCAAAATTGCTGTCGTTGCTATGAAAACAAGCAAATAATGTCTATTCCTGTACTGTATGTATGAAAAACGACTGATTTTCACAACCTGTTGTATTCTTCCAATAAAGTTTGTCGGTGGCTTGCGATAGGTCGGTGTCAAGTTTTCTTCATTTACTCCCGAGTTTCCTGCACCGAATAAACTGTCCGTCTCTAAATAATTACTAAGAAGAGTTTGAAGATATCAAAGGGGTAATCAGAATATCAAAGAAGAACAGACAACACAATGGCCAGAAGAAAAAGTACAAAGGAACAAACAACGATCTACAAAACATATATATAAAACTAAAGATCGAGTAACACGAACCCTACTAAATACCGGGGGTGAACTCATGTGCTCTGGAAGGATAAGCAGTTCCTGTTCCACTAGTGGCACCCGTCTTGTTAATCTAGTTACTGTTGAAAGTGGCAACAGATACCAAATTACCTCAACTTAGATATCTTGGATTGTCCTACAAACACAAATGTTGTCCTTTACTAACATAAAATAAATGCCTTATCCAATTAATGAAAGGGGAATGTTGGGATGTCAATAACTGGTCGAATCTCGCAACAACGTTGTGCCTGCCCCTAGATTTTTTTTGTGTTCACTGATTTGAGGCGAGAGGTATCTATTCGTTTTGTTGATATTGGTGGACTACTAGTAGTTGACTAGATCAGTACATAGGAGCTCGCCACACGCAATTGCCACCCACTGTTTTAGCTTTCTGTTTACATATTTATTTTCAATAAATAAATTTCATCTCTTTTTCCTTATTTTATCTTGTTCGTGTCAATATTCAGTACCTAATTTAGGACAAATGATACCATGCGCTAGTTAAGTTATGAGGCCCCTTACTTGGACCCTGAAGGAGGTATAACCGGTAGGCCTATACAGGCAGTCAGGCATACATGCTCAGGAAATTTAGGAATAGTTAAATTTTTTAAATTGCACCACATAAGCAAAAATCCATCGTAATTTTTTGGGGGCAGGAAGATGCTCCCTCTGGCCAACGGGACCCTGTGCTTAAGCACACATAAGCACAATGGTAAATCCGGCACAGTCAATATTCATACAATCTTAAACAGAAAGTTAAAAAAAAAAGGGGGGGTGGTAATTCCGAGCCACGAGCGCCTGTAGATCAGTGTTTAATATTTCTTTTCGTGACTATCTGTTACGGCTGGAAATTCGCTGACTTATTTGAGGAAGGTGTGTGTACTAGACATTAGCCATTAAAAGAACATTAAAATATTTTGTAGATTTTAACTTCTTGAGAGAGAAAAAATAATTAAATGACATTTAAATGTTATTTAAAAAGCACATTAATCATACATGAGACAGGTAAACATAGCAAACAAATTATTATTGGAAATAATCACTATTACATAGAAGGAATAAAAACTCCCAGTTGTGACGTAGTTACTGCTATACACCTATTATATCATGTATCTGTAACTATCACACACATGTAGTATGACGTGTTACTGTTTACTTGTATGACGCCTTGGTTATAATTTATGTCATTGTACGACAGTTGAACTGTAACATATATATATAATGATTTATGTATAATTAAAGGAAATAGTATACAAATAATTTATCTGTCAAACATGTACGTAAATAAGTCTAAAATGAATAAAATGTTTACATTTCATTTCGCAGAAAATTCCTAATAGTAAAATATTTCATCATCTTTGAAAAGATTAAAATATATAAATAGAACTCATGATTTCCAAGAACTACGTTCATTGACGTAGATATACAATACTTGTGCACTGTCGAAGCATATGGGTAATATGTGTATGAGGCTTAGAAACGCGGGAAAAGGCGAGGCTTCGCCGAGCCTTTTCCCGCGTTTCGCGCCGAATACACATATTTACCTATATGCTTCGACAGTGCACATGTATTGTATTTATCCTGCAATTTTAAATCGTAAATAAACGTTTACTGGACGATGATAAAAGTATTTGAAATAATTCTATGTATGTATTTGAAAACAATATCCCCCGATGTGCCCCGTTTTACATTTGTATGTTCTATTTATAACTGACCAATATCAAAAAATGTTCTATTTATAACTGACCAATATCAAAAAATATATTAGGCAGGCTATATTGGTCGGTAAATGCTGTCATTGCAGGATAAAATAAGGTACATGTGCATATAACAGGGATGAATTTTGTCAGTTATATTAATTAACTGATTTCAGCCATGTTTCCTCTGGAGAAAAATTGCCGAAAATTGCTGGACAGTCAAAACAAGTATAAAATGGAGCATTTTAAAAGGGGGTGTAGATGGTTTCAGACATTTTTCATTGATTTTCATTGATTTTATTTACTAACCAGAATCAACGTTGATATATATGGGTTCAGCCATTGGACGGATGTTTTGGGGCCGTCGTGGCTGTGATCGTATGGTAGTTGGATTTCCAACTACCTATGCAATCAGTGCCTATCATCACTAATGTTGTGAGTTCAAATCTCGATCAGGGCGAGGTGTATAGCACTATGTGATAAAGTTTGTTAGTGACTTGCGACAGGTCGGTGGTCTTCTTCAGGTCCTCCGGTTTCCTCCACCAATAAAACTGACCGCCACGATATAACTGAAATATTGTTGAAAGTGGCGTTAAATACCATCAAACAAACAAACAAACACACCAACCAACCAATGAATTATTTGTCATTATCTAAGTGGAGTATCGATTGTGTTCGGCGGAATGCGATTCCACATCATGTTATTTTTGTAAAACATGCTACCAAACTTGTGATTTCTACATGAGTACAGGACCTAAACCTAAAGTTGTATTGTGTATATCGTTTAGAGCAATATTTACCAACATTTTTAGAGGTAAAACACAAATCTGATATATAAGAAGAGTTTGAAGATACCAAAGGGGTAATCAGAATCTGTTAATCGAAGAATGACAGACAAGACAATGGCAAAAAGAAAAAGTTCAAAAGGACAAACAACGATCTACAAAACATACATATAGAACTAAAGATTGAGTAACACGAACCCCACCTAAAACCGGGGGTGGAGGCAGGTGCTCCAGTTATATGGAGGCAGGTGCTCCAGTTATATGTTTTGATTCCCCTTTTCCAAGCAGAAACAATAAATCTGGAATCCCTAACCCTTATTCACAGAATAGGTCTTGTAATAATTAACTTTTATTACACACAACGAGAACGACTAACATTGTTACTACTAGCGAAAGTTCACGTGACACTGCTACAAATATCCAATATTATGTAATTACAAAGAAAATATGCTAATTACAACACACGTGTAATCATAATTATTTTGCGAGGAATGCTATAATGTATCTTAATTTTTGCTTTATAGTATTATATTATAATATATTAATTTCTTTATTATTTGTCATCGTCCTGATACAAGATAAATCCCGAGAAACTCGAATACATGTAACCATGGAGACTTGAGGCGTGTTTTAGGAGAACTTGCCACACTTGTTGTCCTTGGGAGAGATGGAGTATTGCCGAGTTTGATGACGTTGACCATGTCGGTATGCTCTCCGCCCACACTGTGAACACCATAATTCCGTCGGCCATCAGCATTACAGCAGCCTAAAATACATAAACTAAAATGTTGTAAACTTTACTTTTGGTTTTTCAATCTTTTTAATTTGTGCGTACCTGATGAAGGTTATTTGGTTGATAATCCCAAAATGGATTCCATTAAAATACTACAAGGAACTAACATAAACAACAGCAATAATTTCCCCTGCCTACATTTTTGACATTTACCTCAAATTTGTCACCAATGTTGAAATTCTTACCAGATTATATGACAACTTTAGTTTTGCCATTGAAAGAAGAGTTTGAAGATACCAAAAGTGTAATCAGAATCCGTAAATCGAAGAACAGACAACACAATGGCCATAAGATATAAAGTACAAAAGAACAGACAACACAATGGCCATAAGATATAAAGTACAAAAGGACAGACAACACAATGGCCATAAGATATAAAGTACAAAAGAACAGACAACACAATGGCCATAAGATATAAAGTACAAAAGGACAGACAACACAATGGCCATAAGATATAAAGTACAAAAGGACAGACAACACAATGGCCATAAGATATAAAGTACAAAAGGACAGACAACACAATGGCCATAAGATATAAAGTACAAAAGAACAGACAACACAATGGCCATAAGATATAAAGTACAAAAGGACAGACAACACAATGGCCATAAGATATAAAGTACAAAAGGACAGACAACACAATGGCCATAAGATATAAAGTACAAAAGGACAGACAACACAATGGCCATAAGATATAAAGTACAAAAGGACAGACAACACAATGGCCATAAGATATAAAGTACAAAAGAACAGACAACACAATGGCCATAAGATATAAAGTACAAAAGGACAGACAACACAATGGCCATAAGATATAAAGTACAAAAGGACAGACAACACAATGGCCATAAGATATAAAGTACAAAAGGACAGACAACACAATGGCCATAAGATATAAAGTACAAAAGGACAGACAACACAATGGCCATAAGATATAAAGTACAAAAGAACAGACAACACAATGGCCATAAGATATAAAGTACAAAAGGACAGACAACACAATGGCCATAAGATATAAAGTACAAAAGGACAGACAACACAATGGCCATAAGATATAAAGTACAAAAGGACAGACAACACAATGGCCATAAGATATAAAGTACAAAAGGACAGACAACACAATGGCCATAAGATATAAAGTACAAAAGGACAGACAACACAATGGCCATAAGATATAAAGTACAAAAGAACAGACAACACAATGGCCATAAGATATAAAGTACAAAAGGACAAACAACGATCTACAACACATACACATAAAACTAAAGATCGAGCCACACGAACCCCCACTAAAAACCAGGGTTGAGCTCATGTGCTCCGGAAGGGTAAGCAGCTCCTGCTCCACTAGTGGCACTACGTGATAGTAGCACATCAACCGCTCGCCGTATGAGGTTTATATTTGCTATTGCTTATAAGACTGCAATTTGTTTTCACAGATTTTTCAACGTCACCGTCTTCTGAGTATTATATTGTTAAGTCAATGATTTTTAATGACCCGGCCTCATCTTATCTTTCAAAAGGTTTTTCGGAAAATATTGATAAACATCTTGTTGCAAAGTATTCTGTCACTTACGTATAGATGATGATGGATGATATTGACAATTATAGTTCGATGGAATTGTACTGGGAGCTAACGAAAGACCTTGCGCAAGACATTTCTGTGACAAACACATTTGTGCCCTCTACAAATTTAAGAAGAGTTTGAAGATACCAAAGGGGTAATCACAATCTGTATATCGATGAAGAACAGACAACACAATGGCCAAAAGAAAAAGTACAAACAACGATCTACAAAACATACATATAAAACTAAAGATCGAGTAAAACGAACCCCACTAAAAACATGGGGTGAACTCAGAGGCTCCGGAAGGGTCAACAGTTCCTGCTCCACTAGTGACATCCGTCGTGTTAATCTAGTTACACACCCGATGATAAGTCATGAATGAGGAAAGGACCGGGATTGCTTACGACAAGGGTTAGGGTTCTAACTTCTGTGTACCTTTTGTCTTCCCTGTGCTGCTACGACTACCGTAAAGTGGTATGTTCCATTAACTGGTACCGTAAAATGTCCTGATTCTATGTCGTAGCCATTGCCGTCATTTGTTATAACCTTGTCATATTTGAGCTCAACGGTGTCCTTCTTGGGACCATAGTTTTTACCTAATCCAACGAAAAAGGAAGTCTTTTCTTGAACTGGTGCTGACTTACCTACAAAGTATATTTAACCTACAAATTAAGCAATAACACACAAATTAAGGGAACAATTGTAACACACAAATCATAAAATGCAGTTGCGAATATTCTTATTCCATTATGATTAAAGGGGGATAACCCTTTGTTTTTTTCAAGAAGAATGTTTCAAATCAAATTTAGTTTAGTCTTGATTTCTTAAAGTTTAAATAACGGAATACATTCAAATGCTATATATAAAATGTGTCTGGGGTAGCAATTTGTACGCATTGCTACAATGTGAATGGCGACACTCCTATTGATGGACGATTTGATCGTGTAATCGCTATGAGAAATTAAAATGAAACCTATCAAAACTAACCCCAAATAAACCGACCATTAAATTTATTCCAAATATCCACATTATTCGCAAATTTCACCTCTTTGATAAGAATAACTGTCTATTCTGAACACGACATTGACATCGACAGGATTTGATTCAATATAGATGATTCCTGCACAATGGTTTACTTCGTCGGTAACTCCGACTGCTCAGGTTCTGATACTCTCCATTCATCACACATGTGTCAATTCATATGTAGTTGATATGTATTCATTAGTTACAACAATTATCTGGACTAAGCAGATTGTGAAAAACCTGATCTGACTAGGCGATATAACCTTCATCGTCGATAACGACCCGTTCCTCCTCCTCTTATCATTTAATAAACAAATAGTAATTACGACCCGTTCCTCCACCTCTTATCATTTAATAAACAAATAGTAATTACGACCCGTTCCTCCTCCTCTTATAATGTAATAAACAAATAGTAATTACGACCCGTTCCCCCTCTTATCATTTAATAAACAATTAGTAATTACGACCCGTTCCTCCTCCTCTTATCATTTAACTGATAAACAAATAGTAATTACGACCCGTTCCTTCTCCTCTTATCATTTAATAAACAAATAGTAATTACGACCCTTTCCTCCTTCTCTTATCACTTAATAAAAAATTAGTAATTACGACCCGTTCCCCCTCTTATCATTTAATAAACAATTAGTAATTACGACGCGTTCCTCCTCCTCTTATCATTTAATAAACAATTAGTAATTACGATCCGTTCCTCTTCCTCTTATCATTTAATAAACAAATAGTAATTACGACCCGTTCCTCCACCTCTTATCATTTAATAAACAAATAGTAATTACGACCCGTTCCTCCTCCTCTTATCATGTAATAAACAAATAGTAATTACGACCCGTTCCTCCACCTCTTATCATTTAATAAACAAATAGTAATTACGACCCGTTCCTCCTCCTCTTATCATGTAATAAACAAATAGTAATTACGACCCGTTCCTCCTCCTCTTATCATTTAATAAACAAATAGTAATTACGACCCGTTCTTCCTTCTCTTATCATTTAATAAACAAATAGTAATTACGACCCGTTTCTTCTCCTCTTATCATTTAATAAACAACTAGTAATTACGATCCGTTCCTCTTCCTCTTATCATTTAATAAACAAATAGTAATTACGACCCGTTCATTCTCCTCTTATCATTTAATAAACAAATGGTAATTACGACCCGTTCCTCCTCCTCTTATCATTTAATAAACAACTAGTAATTACGACCCGTTCCTCCTCCTATTATCATTTAATAAACAAATAGTAATTACGACCCGTTCCTTCACCTCTTATCATTTAATAAGCAAATAGTAATTACGACCCGTTCCTCCACCTCTTATCATTTAATAAACAAATAGTAATTACGACCCGTTCCTCCTCCTCTGATCATTTAATAAACAAATAGTAATTACGACCTGTTCCTTCTCCTCTGATCATTTAATAAGCAAATAGTAATTCCGACCCGTTCCTCCTCCTCTTATCATTTAATAAACAAATAGTAATTATGACCCGTTCCTCCACCTCTTATCATTTAATAAACAAATATTAATTACGACCCGTTCCTCCTCCTCTGATCATTTAATAAACAATTAGTAATTACGATCCGTTCCTCCTCCTCTTATCATTTAATAAACAAATAGTAATTACGACTCGTTCCTCCTCCTCTTATCATTTAATAAACAAATAGTAATTATGACCCGTTCCTCCTCCTCTTATCATTTAATAAACCAATAGTAATTACGACCCGTTCCTCCTCCTCTGATAATTTAATAAACAAATAGTAATTGCGACCCGTTCCTCCTCCTCTTAACATTTAATAAACAAATAGTAATTACGACCCGTTCATTCTCCTCTTATCATTTAATAAACAAATAGTAATTACAACGCGTTCCTCCTCCTCTTATCATTTAATAAACAAATAGTAATTACGACCCGTTCCTCCTCCTCTTATCATTTAATAAACAAATAGTAATTACGACCCGTTCATTCTCCTCTTATCATTTAATAAACAAATAGTAATTACGACCCGTTCCTCTTCCTCTTATCATTTAATAAACAAATAGTAATTACGACCCGTTCATTCTCCTCTTATCATTTAATAAACAAATAGTAATTACGACCCGTTCCTTCTCCTCTGATCATTTAATAAACAAATAGTAATTACCACCCGTTCCTTCTCCTCTGATCATTTAATAAACAAATTGTAATCACGACCCGTTCCTCCTCCTTTTATCATTTAATAAACAAATAGTAATTACGACCCGTTCCTCCTCCTCTTATCATTTAATAAACAATTAGTAATTACGATCCGTTCCTCTTCCTCTTATCATTTAATAAACAAATAGTAATTACGACCCGTTCCTCCTCTTATCATTTAATAAACAATTAGTAATTACGACCCTTTCCTCCCTCTCTTATCATTTAATAAACAAATAGTAATTACGACCCGTTCCTTCTCCTCTTATCATTTAATAAACAATTAGTAATTACGACCCGTTCCCCCTCTTATCATTTAATAAACAATTAGTAATTACGACGCGTTCCTCCTCCTCTTATCATTTAATAAACAAATAGTAATTACGACCCGTTCATTCTCCTCTTATCATTTAATAAACAAATAGTAATTACGACCCGTTCCTCCACCTCTTATCATTTAATAAACAAATAGTAATTACGACCCGTTCCTCCTCCTCTTATCATGTAATAAACAAATAGTAATTACGACCCGTTCCCCCTCTTATCATTTAATAAACAATTAGTAATTACGACCCGTTCCTCCTCCTCTTATCATTTAACTGATAAACAAATAGTAATTACGACCCGTTCCTCCTCCTCTTATCATTTAATAAACAAATAGTAATTACGACCCGTTCCTCCTTCTCTTATCATTTAATAAACAAATAGTAATTACGACCCGTTCCTTCTCCTCTTATCATTTAATAAACAATTAGTAATTACGATCCGTTCCTCTTCCTCTTATCATTTAATAAACAAATAGTAATTACGACCCGTTCATTCTCCTCTTATCATTTAATAAACAAATAGTAATTACGGCCCGTTTCTCCTCCTCTTATCATTTAATAAACAAATAGTAATTACGACCCGCTCCTCCTCCTATTATCATTTAATAAACAAATAGTAATTACGACCCGTTCCTTCACCTCTTATCATTTAATAAGCAAATAGTAATTACGACCCGTTCCTCCACCTCTTATCATTTAATAAACAAATAGTAATTACGACCCGTTCCTCCTCCTCTGATCATTTAATAAACAAATAGTAATTACGACCCGTTCCTTCTCCTTGGATCATTTAATAAGCAAATAGTAATTACGACCCGTTCCTCCTCCTCTTATCATTTAATAAACAAATAGTAATTATGACCCGTTCCTCCACCTCTGATCATTTAATAAAAAAATAGTAATTACCACCCGTTCCTTCTCCTCTGATCATTTAATAAACAAATAGTAATTACGACCCGTTCCTCCTCCTTTTATCATTTAATAAACAAATTGTAATTACGACCCGTTCCTCCACCTCTTATCATTTAATAAACAAATAGTAATTACGACCCGTTCCTCCCCCTCTTATCATTTAATAAACAAATAGTAATTACGACCCGTTCCTCCTCCTCTTATCATTTAATAAACAATTAGTAATTACGATCCATTCCTCTTCCTCTTATCATTTAATAAACAAATAGTAATTACGACCCGTTCCTCCTCTTATCATTTAATAAACAAATAGTAATTACGACCCGTTCCTCCTCCTCTTATCATTTAACTGATAAACAATTAGTAATTACGACCCGTTCCTCCTCTTATCATTTAATAAACAATTAGTAATTACGACCCGTTCCTCCTCCTCTTATCATTTAACTGATAAACAAATAGTAATTACGACCCGTTCCTCCTCTTATCATTTAATAAACAATTAGTAATTACGACCCTTTCCTCCCTCTCTTATCATTTAATAAACAAATAGTAATTACGACCCGTTCCTTCTCCTCTTATCATTTAATAAACAATTAGTAATTACGACCCGTTCCTCCTTCTCTTATCATTTAATAAACAAATAGTAATTACGACCCGTTCCCCCTCCTCTTATCATTTAATAAACAAATAGTAATTACGACCCGTTCCTCCTCCTCTTATCATATAATAAACAATTAGTAATTACGATCCGTTCCTCTCCCTCTTATCATTTAATAAACAAATAGTAATTACGACCCGTTCCTCCTCCTCTTATCATTTAATAAACAAATAGTAATTACGACCCGTTCCTCCTCCTCTGATCATGTAATAAACAATTAGTAATTACGACCTGTTCCTCCTCCTCTTATCATTTAATAAACAAATAGTAATTACGACCCGTTCCTCCACCTCTTATCATTTAATAAACAAATAGTATTTACGAACCGTTCCTCCTCCTCTGATAATTTAATAAACAAATAGTAATTACGACCCGTTCCTCCACCTCTTATCATTTAATAAACAAATAGTAATTACGGCCCGTTTCTCCTCCTCTTATCATTTAATAAACAAATAGTAATTACGACCCGCTCCTCCTCCTATTATCATTTAATAAACAAATAGTAATTACGACCCGTTCCTTCACCTCTTATCATTTAATAAGCAAATAGTAATTACGACCCGTTCCTCCACCTCTTATCATTTAATAAACAAATAGTAATTACGACCCGTTCCTCCTCCTCTGATCATTTAATAAACAAATAGTAATTACGACCCGTTCCTTCTCCTCGGATCATTTAATAAGCAAATAGTAATTACGACCCGTTCCTCCTCCTCTTATCATTTAATAAACAAATAGTAATTATGACCCGTTCCTCCACCTCTGATCATTTAATAAAAAAATAGTAATTACCACCCGTTCCTTCTCCTCTGATCATTTAATAAACAAATAGTAATTACGACCCGTTCCTCCTCCTTTTATCATTTAATAAACAAATTGTAATTACGACCCGTTCCTCCACCTCTTATCATTTAATAAACAAATAGTAATTACGACCCGTTCCTCCCCCTCTTATCATTTAATAAACAAATAGTAATTACGACCCGTTCCTCCTCCTCTTATCATTTAATAAACAATTAGTAATTACGATCCATTCCTCTTCCTCTTATCATTTAATAAACAAATAGTAATTACGACCCGTTCCTCCTCTTATCATTTAATAAACAAATAGTAATTACGACCCGTTCCTCCTCCTCTTATCATTTAACTGATAAACAATTAGTAATTACGACCCGTTCCTCCTCTTATCATTTAATAAACAATTAGTAATTACGACCCGTTCCTCCTCCTCTTATCATTTAACTGATAAACAAATAGTAATTACGACCCGTTCCTCCTCTTATCATTTAATAAACAATTAGTAATTACGACCCTTTCCTCCCTCTCTTATCATTTAATAAACAAATAGTAATTACGACCCGTTCCTTCTCCTCTTATCATTTAATAAACAATTAGTAATTACGACCCGTTCCTCCTTCTCTTATCATTTAATAAACAAATAGTAATTACGACCCGTTCCCCCTCCTCTTATCATTTAATAAACAAATAGTAATTACGACCCGTTCCTCCTCCTCTTATCATATAATAAACAATTAGTAATTACGATCCGTTCCTCTCCCTCTTATCATTTAATAAACAAATAGTAATTACGACCCGTTCCTCCTCCTCTTATCATTTAATAAACAAATAGTAATTACGACCCGTTCCTCCTCCTCTGATCATGTAATAAACAATTAGTAATTACGACCTGTTCCTCCTCCTCTTATCATTTAATAAACAAATAGTAATTACGACCCGTTCCTCCACCTCTTATCATTTAATAAACAAATAGTATTTACGACCCGTTCCTCCTCCTCTGATAATTTAATAAACAAATAGTAATTACGACCCGTTCCTCCACCTCTTATCATTTAATAAACAAATAGTAATTACGACCCGTTCATTCTCCTCTTATCATTTAATAAACAAATAGTAATTACGACGCGTTCCTCCTCCTCTTATCATTTAATAAACAAACAGTAATCACGACCCGTTCCTCCTCCTCTTATCATTTAATAAGCAAATAGTAATTACGATCCGTTCCTCCTCCTCTTATCATTTAATAAACAAATAGTAATTACGACCCGTTCATTCTCCTCTTATAATTTAATAAACAAATAGTAATTACGACCCGTTCCTTCTCCTCTTATCATTTAATAAACAAATAGTAATTACGACCCGTTCCTTCTCCTCTTATCATTTAATAAACAAATAGTAATTACGACCCGTTCCTCCTCCTCTTATCATTTAATAAACAAATAGTAATTACGACCCGTTCCTCCTCCTCTGATCATTTAATAAACAAATAGTAATTACGACCCGTTCCTTTTCCTCTGATCATTTAATAAGCAAATAATAATTACGACCCGTTCCTCCTCCTCTTATCATTTAATAAACAAATAGTAATTACGACCCGTTCCTTCTCCTCTGATCATTTAATAAACAAATAGTAATTACCACCCGTTCCTTCTCCTCTGATCATTTAATAAACAAATAGTAATTACGACCCGTTCCTCCTCCTTTTATCATTTAATAAACAAATTGTAATTACGACCCGTTCCTCCACCTCTTATCATTTAATAAACAAATAGTAATTACGACCCGTTCCTCCCCCTCTTATCATTTAATAAACAAATAGTAATTACGACCCGTTCCTCCTCCTCTTATCATTTAATAAACAATTAGTAATTACGATCCATTCCTCTTCCTCTTATCATTTAATAAACAAATAGTAATTACGACCCGTTCCTCCTCTTATCATTTAATAAACAAATAGTAATTACGACCCGTTCCTCCTCCTCTTATCATTTAACTGATAAACAATTAGTAATTACGACCCGTTCCTCCTCTTATCATTTAATAAACAATTAGTAATTACGACCCGTTCCTCCTCCTCTTATCATTTAACTGATAAACAAATAGTAATTACGACCCGTTCCTCCTCTTATCATTTAATAAACAATTAGTAATTACGACCCTTTCCTCCCTCTCTTATCATTTAATAAACAAATAGTAATTACGACCCGTTCCTTCTCCTCATCATTTAATAAACAATTAGTAATTACGACCCGTTCCTCCTTCTCTTATCATTTAATAAACAAATAGTAATTACGACCCGTTCCTCCTCCTCTTATCATTTAATAAACAAATAGTAATTACGACCCGTTCCTCCTCCTCTTATCATATAATAAACAATTAGTAATTACGATCCGTTCCTCTCCCTCTTATCATTTAATAAACAAATAGTAATTACGACCCGTTCCTCCTCCTCTTATCATTTAATAAACAAATAGTAATTACGACCCGTTCCTCCTCCTCTGATCATGTAATAAACAATTAGTAATTACGACCTGTTCCTCCTCCTCTTATCATTTAATAAACAAATAGTAATTACGACCCGTTCCTCCACCTCTTATCATTTAATAAACAAATAGTATTTACGACCCGTTCCTCCTCCTCTGATAATTTAATAAACAAATAATAATTACGACCCGTTCCTCCACCTCTTATCATTTAATAAACAAATAGTAATTACGACCCGTTCATTCTCCTCTTATCATTTAATAAACAAATAGTAATTACGACGCGTTCCTCCTCCTCTTATCATTTAATAAACAAACAGTAATCACGACCCGTTCCTCCTCCTCTTATCATTTAATAAGCAAATAGTAATTACGATCCGTTCCTCCTCCTCTTATCATTTAATAAACAAATAGTAATTACGACCCGTTCATTCTCCTCTTATAATTTAATAAACAAATAGTAATTACGACCCGTTCCTTCTCCTCTTATCATTTAATAAACAAATAGTAATTACGACCCGTTCCTTCTCCTCTTATCATTTAATAAACAAATAGTAATTACGACCCGTTCCTCCTCCTCTTATCATTTTATAAACAAATAGTAATTACGACCCGTTCCTCCTCCTCTGATCATTTAATAAACAAATAGTAATTACGACCCGTTCCTTTTCCTCTGATCATTTAATAAGCAAATAATAATTACGACCCGTTCCTCCTCCTCTTATCATTTAATAAACAAATAGTAATTACGACCCGTTCCTCCTCCTCTTATCATTTAATAAACAATTAGTAATTACGATCCATTCCTCTTCCTCTTATCATTTAATAAACAAATAGTAATTACCACCCGTTCCTCCACCTCTTATCATTTAATAAACAAATAGTAATGACGACCCGTTCCCCCTCCTCTTATCATTTAACCGATAAACAAATAGTAATTACGACCCGTTCCCCCTCCTCTTATCATTTAACTGATAAACAAATAGTAATTACGACCCGTTCCTCCTCTTATCATTTAATAAACAATTAGTAATTACGACCCGTTCCTCCTCCTCTTATCATTTCACTAATAAACAAATAGTAATTATGACCCATTCTTCCTCTTATCATTTAATAAACAATTAGTAATTACGACCCGTTCCTCCTCCTCTTATCATTTAACTGAAAAACAAATAGTAATTACGACCCGTTCCTTCTCCTCTTATCATTTAATAAACAATTAGTAATTACGACCCGTTCCTCCTTCTCTTATCATTTAATAAACAAATAGTAATTACGACCCGTTCCTTCTCCTCTTATCATTTAATAAACAATTAGTAATTACGACCCGTTCCCCCTCTTATCATTTAATAAACAATTAGTAATTACGACCCGTTCCCCCTCTTATCATTTAATAAACAATTAGTAATTACGACGCGTTCCTCCTCCTCTTATCATTTAATAAACAATTAATAATTACGATCCGTTCCTCTTCCTCTTATCATTTAATAAACAAATAGTAATTACGACCCGTTCATTCTCCTCTTATCATTTAATAAACAAATAGTAATTACGACCCGTTCCTCCACCTCTTATCATTTAATAAACAAATAGTAATTACGACCCGTTCTTCCTCCTCTTATCATGTAATAAACAAATAGTAATTACGACCCGTTCCCCCTCTTATCATTTAATAAACAATTAGTAATTACGACCCGTTCCTCCTCCTCTTATCATTTAACTGATAAACAAATAGTAATTACGACCCGTTCCTCCTCCTCTTATCATTTAATAAACAAATAGTAATTACGACCCTTTCCTCCTTCTCTTATCATTTAATAAACAAATAGTAATTACGACCCGTTCCTTCTCCTCTTATCATTTAATAAACAAATAGTAATTACGACCCGTTCCTTTTCCTCTGATCATTTAATAAGCAAATAATAATTACGACCCGTTCCTCCTCCTCTTATCATTTAATAAACAAATAGTAATTACGACCCGTTCCTCCTCCTCTTATCATTTAATAAACAATTAGTAATTACGATCCATTCCTCTTCCTCTTATCATTTAATAAACAAATAGTAATTACCACCCGTTCCTCCACCTCTTATCATTTAATAAACAAATAGTAATTACAACCCGTTCCCCCTCCTCTTATCATTTAACCGATAAACAAATAGCAATTACGACCCGTTCCCCCTCCTCTTATCATTTAACTGATAAACAAATAGTAATTACGACCCGTTCCTCCTCTTATCATTTAATAAACAATTAGTAATTACGACCCTTTCCTCCTTTTCTTATCATTTAATACACAAATAGTAATTACGACCCGTTCCTTCTCCTCTTATCATTTAATAAACAATAAGTAATTACGACCCGTTCCTCCTCCCCTTATCATTTAATAAACAAATAGTAATTACGACCCATTCCTCCTCCTCTTATCATTTAATAAATAAATAGTAATTACGGCCCGTTCCTCCTCCTCTTATCATTTAATAAACAAATAGTAATTACGACCCGTTCATCCTCCTCTTATCATTTAATAAACAAATAGTAATTACGACCCGTTCATCCACCTCTTATCATTTAATAAACAAATAGTAATTACGACCCGTTCCTTCTCCTCTTATCATTTAATAAACAAATAGTAATTACGACCCGTTCCCCCTCTTATCATTTAATAAACAAATAGTAATTACGACCCGTTCCTTCTCCTCTTATCATTTAATAAACAAATAGTAATTACGACCCGTTCCTTCTCCTCTTATCATTTAATAAACAATTAGTAATTACGACCCGTTCCTCCTTCTCTTATCATTTAATAAACAAATAGTAATTACGACCCGTTCCCCCTCCTCTTATCATTTAATAAACAAATAGTAATTACGACCCGTTCCTCCTCCTCTTATCATATAATAAACAATTAGTAATTACGATCCGTTCCTCTCCCTCTTATCATTTAATAAACAAATAGTAATTACGACCCGTTCCTCCTCCTCTTATCATTTAATAAACAAATAGTAATTACGACCCGTTCCTCCTCCTCTGATCATGTAATAAACAATTAGTAATTACGACCTGTTCCTCCTCCTCTTATCATTTAATAAACAAATAGTAATTACGACCCGTTCCTCCACCTCTTATCATTTAATAAACAAATAGTATTTACGACCCGTTCCTCCTCCTCTGATAATTTAATAAACAAATAGTAATTACGACCCGTTCCTCCACCTCTTATCATTTAATAAACAAATAGTAATTACGACCCGTTCATTCTCCTCTTATCATTTAATAAACAAATAGTAATTACGACACGTTCCTCCTCCTCTTATCATTTAATAAACAAACAGTAATCACGACCCGTTCCTCCTCCTCTTATCATTTAATAAGCAAATAGTAATTACGATCCGTTCCTCCTCCTCTTATCATTTAATAAACAAATAGTAATTACGACCCGTTCATTCTCCTCTTATAATTTAATAAACAAATAGTAATTACGACCCGTTCCTTCTCCTCTTATCATTTAATAAACAAATAGTAATTACGACCCGTTCCTTCTCCTCTTATCATTTAATAAACAAATAGTAATTACGACCCGTTCCTCCTCCTCTTATCATTTAATAAACAAATAGTAATTACGACCCGTTCCTCCTCCTCTGATCATTTAATAAACAAATAGTAATTACGACCCGTTCCTTTTCCTCTGATCATTTAATAAGCAAATAATAATTACGACCCGTTCCTCCTCCTCTTATCATTTAATAAACAAATAGTAATTACGACCCGTTCCTTCTCCTCTGATCATTTAATAAACAAATAGTAATTACCACCCGTTCCTTCTCCTCTGATCATTTAATAAACAAATAGTAATTACGACCCGTTCCTCCTCCTTTTATCATTTAATAAACAAATTGTAATTACGACCCGTTCCTCCACCTCTTATCATTTAATAAACAAATAGTAATTACGACCCGTTCCTCCCCCTCTTATCATTTAATAAACAAATAGTAATTACGACCCGTTCCTCCTCCTCTTATCATTTAATAAACAATTAGTAATTACGATCCATTCCTCTTCCTCTTATCATTTAATAAACAAATAGTAATTACGACCCGTTCCTCCTCTTATCATTTAATAAACAAATAGTAATTACGACCCGTTCCTCCTCCTCTTATCATTTAACTGATAAACAATTAGTAATTACGACCCGTTCCTCCTCTTATCATTTAATAAACAATTAGTAATTACGACCCGTTCCTCCTCCTCTTATCATTTAACTGATAAACAAATAGTAATTACGACCCGTTCCTCCTCTTATCATTTAATAAACAATTAGTAATTACGACCCTTTCCTCCCTCTCTTATCATTTAATAAACAAATAGTAATTACGACCCGTTCCTTCTCCTCATCATTTAATAAACAATTAGTAATTACGACCCGTTCCTCCTTCTCTTATCATTTAATAAACAAATAGTAATTACGACCCGTTCCTCCTCCTCTTATCATTTAATAAACAAATAGTAATTACGACCCGTTCCTCCTCCTCTTATCATATAATAAACAATTAGTAATTACGATCCGTTCCTCTCCCTCTTATCATTTAATAAACAAATAGTAATTACGACCCGTTCCTCCTCCTCTTATCATTTAATAAACAAATAGTAATTACGACCCGTTCCTCCTCCTCTGATCATGTAATAAACAATTAGTAATTACGACCTGTTCCTCCTCCTCTTATCATTTAATAAACAAATAGTAATTACGACCCGTTCCTCCACCTCTTATCATTTAATAAACAAATAGTATTTACGACCCGTTCCTCCTCCTCTGATAATTTAATAAACAAATAATAATTACGACCCGTTCCTCCACCTCTTATCATTTAATAAACAAATAGTAATTACGACCCGTTCATTCTCCTCTTATCATTTAATAAACAAATAGTAATTACGACGCGTTCCTCCTCCTCTTATCATTTAATAAACAAACAGTAATCACGACCCGTTCCTCCTCCTCTTATCATTTAATAAGCAAATAGTAATTACGATCCGTTCCTCCTCCTCTTATCATTTAATAAACAAATAGTAATTACGACCCGTTCATTCTCCTCTTATAATTTAATAAACAAATAGTAATTACGACCCGTTCCTTCTCCTCTTATCATTTAATAAACAAATAGTAATTACGACCCGTTCCTTCTCCTCTTATCATTTAATAAACAAATAGTAATTACGACCCGTTCCTCCTCCTCTTATCATTTAATAAACAAATAGTAATTACGACCCGTTCCTCCTCCTCTGATCATTTAATAAACAAATAGTAATTACGACCCGTTCCTTTTCCTCTTATCATTTAATAAGCAAATAATAATTACGACCCGTTCCTCCTCCTCTTATCATTTAATAAACAAATAGTAATTACGACCCGTTCCTCCTCCTCTTATCATTTAATAAACAATTAGTAATTACGATCCATTCCTCTTCCTCTTATCATTTAATAAACAAATAGTAATTACCACCCGTTCCTCCACCTCTTATCATTTAATAAACAAATAGTAATTACGACCCGTTCCCCCTCCTCTTATCATTTAACCGATAAACAAATAGTAATTACGACCCGTTCCCCCTCCTCTTATCATTTAACTGATAAACAAATAGTAATTACGACCCGTTCCTCCTCTTATCATTTAATAAACAATTAGTAATTACGACCCGTTCCTCCTCCTCTTATCATTTCACTAATAAACAAATAGTAATTATGACCCGTTCTTCCTCTTATCATTTAATAAACAATTAGTAATTACGACCCGTTCCTCCTCCTCTTATCATTTAACTGAAAAACAAATAGTAATTACGACCCGTTCCTTCTCCTCTTATCATTTAATAAACAATTAGTAATTACGAACCGTTCCTCCTTCTCTTATCATTTAATAAACAAATAGTAATTACGACCCGTTCCTTCTCCTCTTATCATTTAATAAACAATTAGTAATTACGACCCGTTCCCCCTCTTATCATTTAATAAACAATTAGTAATTACGACCCGTTCCCCCTCTTATCATTTAATAAACAATTAGTAATTACGACGCGTTCCTCCTCCTCTTATCATTTAATAAACAATTAATAATTACGATCCGTTCCTCTTCCTCTTATCATTTAATAAACAAATAGTAATTACGACCCGTTCATTCTCCTCTTATCATTTAATAAACAAATAGTAATTACGACCCGTTCCTCCACCTCTTATCATTTAATAAACAAATAGTAATTACGACCCGTTCTTCCTCCTCTTATCATGTAATAAACAAATAGTAATTACGACCCGTTCCCCCTCTTATCATTTAATAAACAATTAGTAATTACGACCCGTTCCTCCTCCTCTTATCATTTAACTGATAAACAAATAGTAATTACGACCCGTTCCTCCTCCTCTTATCATTTAATAAACAAATAGTAATTACGACCCTTTCCTCCTTCTCTTATCATTTAATAAACAAATAGTAATTACGACCCGTTCCTTCTCCTCTTATCATTTAATAAACAAATAGTAATTACGACCCGTTCCTTTTCCTCTGATCATTTAATAAGCAAATAATAATTACGACCCGTTCCTCCTCCTCTTATCATTTAATAAACAAATAGTAATTACGACCCGTTCCTCCTCCTCTTATCATTTAATAAACAATTAGTAATTACGATCCATTCCTCTTCCTCTTATCATTTAATAAACAAATAGTAATTACCACCCGTTCCTCCACCTCTTATCATTTAATAAACAAATAGTAATTACAACCCGTTCCCCCTCCTCTTATCATTTAACCGATAAACAAATAGTAATTACGACCCGTTCCCCCTCCTCTTATCATTTAACTGATAAACAAATAGTAATTACGACCCGTTCCTCCTCTTATCATTTAATAAACAATTAGTAATTACGACCCGTTCCTCCTCCTCTTATCATTTAACTAATAAACAAATAGTAATTATTACCCGTTCTTCCTCTTATCATTTAATAAACAATTAGTAATTACGACCCGTTCCTCCTCTTATCATTTAATAAACAATTAGTAATTACGACCCTTTCCTCCTTTTCTTATCATTTAATACACAAATAGTAATTACGACCCGTTCCTTCTCCTCTTATCATTTAATAAACAATAAGTAATTACGACCCGTTCCTCCTCCCCTTATCATTTAATAAACAAATAGTAATTACGACCCATTCCTCCTCCTCTTATCATTTAATAAATAAATAGTAATTACGGCCCGTTCCTCCTCCTCTTATCATTTAATAAACAAATAGTAATTACGACCCGTTCATCCTCCTCTTATCATTTAATAAACAAATAGTAATTACGACCCGTTCATCCACCTCTTATCATTTAATAAACAAATAGTAATTACGACCCGTTCCTTCTCCTCTTATCATTTAATAAACAAATAGTAATTACGACCCGTTCCCCCTCTTATCATTTAATAAACAAATAGTAATTACGACCCGTTCCTTCTCCTCTTATCATTTAATAAACAAATAGTAATTACGACCCGTTCCTCCTCCTCTTATCATTTAATAAACAAATAGTAATTACGACCCATTCCTCCTCCTCTGATCATTTAATAAACAAATAGTAATTACGACCCGTTCCTTTTCCTCTGATCATTTAATAAGCAAATAATAATTACGACCCGTTCCTCCTCCTCTTATCATTTAATAAACAAATAGTAATTACGACCCGTTCCTCCTCCTCTTATCATTTAATAAACAATTAGTAATTACGATCCATTCCTCTTCCTCTTATCATTTAATAAACAAATAGTAATTACCACCCGTTCCTCCACCTCTTATCATTTAATAAACAAATAGTAATTACGACCCGTTCCCCCTCCTCTTATCATTTAACCGATAAACAAATAGTAATTACGACCCGTTCCCCCTCCTCTTATCATTTAACTGATAAACAAATAGTAATTACGACCCGTTCCTCCTCTTATCATTTAATAAACAATTAGTAATTACGACCCGTTCCTCCTCCTCTTATCATTTAACTAATAAACAAATAGTAATTATGACCCGTTCTTCCTCTTATCATTTAATAAACAATTAGTAATTACGACCCGTTCCTCCTCCTCTTATCATTTAACTGAAAAACAAATAGTAATTACGACCCGTTCCTTCTCCTCTTATCATTTAATAAACAATTAGTAATTACGACCCGTTCCCCCTCTTATCATTTAATAAACAATTAGTAATTACGACCCGTTCCCCCTCTTATCATTTAATAAACAATTAGTAATTACGACGCGTTCCTCCTCCTCTTATCATTTAATAAACAATTAATAATTACGATCCGTTCCTCTTCCTCTTATCATTTAATAAACAAATAGTAATTACGACCCGTTCATTCTCCTCTTATCATTTAATAAACAAATAGTAATTACGACCCGTTCCTCCACCTCTTATCATTTAATAAACAAATAGTAATTACGACCCGTTCCTCCTCCTCTTATCATGTAATAAACAAATAGTAATTACGACTCGTTCCCCCTCTTATCATTTAATAAACAATTAGTAATTACGACCCGTTCCTCCTCCTCTTATCATTTAACTGATAAACAAATAGTAATTACGACCCGTTCCTCCTCCTCTTATCATTTAATAAACAAATAGTAATTACGACCCTTTCCTCCTTCTCTTATCATTTAATAAACAAATAGTAATTACGACCCGTTCCTTCTCCTCTTATCATTTAATAAACAAATAGTAATTACGACCCGTTCCTTTTCCTCTGATCATTTAATAAGCAAATAATAATTACGACCCGTTCCTCCTCCTCTTATCATTTAATAAACAAATAGTAATTACGACCCGTTCCTCCTCCTCTTATCATTTAATAAACAATTAGTAATTACGAACCATTCCTCTTCCTCTTATCATTTAATAAACAAATAGTAATTACCACCCGTTCCTCCACCTCTTATCATTTAATAAACAAATAGTAATTACAACCCGTTCCCCCTCCTCTTATCATTTAACCGATAAACAAATAGTAATTACGACCCGTTCCCCCTCCTCTTATCATTTAACTGATAAACAAATAGTAATTACGACCCGTTCCTCCTCTTATCATTTAATAAACAATTAGTAATTACGACCCGTTCCTCCTCCTCTTATCATTTAACTAATAAACAAATAGTAATTATTACCCGTTCTTCCTCTTATCATTTAATAAACAATTAGTAATTACGACCCGTTCCTCCTCTTATCATTTAATAAACAATTAGTAATTACGACCCTTTCCTCCTTTTCTTATCATTTAATAAACAAATAGTAATTACGACCCGTTCCTTCTCCTCTTATCATTTAATAAACAATAAGTAATTACGACCCGTTCCTCCTCCCCTTATCATTTAATAAACAAATAGTAATTACGACCCATTCCTCCTCCTCTTATCATTTAATAAATAAATAGTAATTACGGCCCGTTCCTCCTCCTCTTATCATTTAATAAACAAATAGTAATTACGACCCGTTCATCCTCCTCTTATCATTTAATAAACAAATAGTAATTACGACCCGTTCATCCACCTCTTATCATTTAATAAACAAATAGTAATTACGACCCGTTCCTTCTCCTCTTATCATTTAATAAACAAATAGTAATTACGACCCGTTCCTTCTCCTCTTATCATTTAATAAACAAATAGTAATTACGACCCGTTCCTCCTCCTTTTATCATTTAATAAATAAATAGTAATTACGACCTGTTCCTCCACCTCTTATCATTTAATAAACAAATAGTAATTACGACCCGTTCCTCCTCCTCTGATCATTTAATAAACAAATAGTAATTACGACCCGTTCCTTCTCCTCTGATCATTTAATAAACAAATAGTAATTACGACCCGTTCCTCCTCCTCTTATCATTTGTTAAACAAAGGAGTAATTTTCTGTTTAAAGTTTGTGAGGTGAATGGCTGTCCATAATTGTGTCCGAACTAATCAAAATGTTTTAAAGTTATCCGTGAATAATTCATTACTACGAGGATTTCTCTGTGAATTGACCCTGGGGTGATGAGTGGAGACAACCGGAGCATGTTCACCCTGGGGTGATGAATGGAGACAATCGTAGCATGTTCAGCCGCGGGTTGCATTAGCTGATTTTGGCTATCCTGTTTAGACATTTTGGTATTCCTGATCCTTCCTTTTTTAATTATTCGGATGTCCATTTTTTGGATTTTGAATATACGTAATGAAGTTTCCAGAAGCGCGTCGTATGCACTAAGTTTGATTTCTTTGTTTATATTAACAAAGATGAATGATATAGAGTATGCACTGTCCTTGAATTGTTGGCTTTGGTTTTACTGTCACCAACAACCGATGTGTTGAGGTAACTATGTAAAGTAGACGTGGCTTTGCTTATTTTTGCAAAATTGTCTATGATAAACTTGCATTGAACTCATTCTGTATATTCTGTACTTCAACATTTACATGTATATTAGTGTAATACAAACAGATAATTTTCAGAACGTTATAAGTGTACATTGTCTGTAGTCTTGTACCTATAAATACCCATGCTGAAAAGACCTTTAATATTTTCACGTCTTCGTGTATATTGTTATTTTTATAATTTGCACAAAATTCCGTAAAAATACAAACCTGGATCTCCACGTATCCCCGGGTTACCAGGTAAACCATCTACCCCTTTTTCTCCGGGGATCCCATGTGGTCCTCTGGGTCCTTTGATGGGGAGACGTACAGGTGAATTTACGTTCCCTTTACAAGATATTTCCAGTTCGCACGTGCCCTGGTTACCGTCTGCTAACTTGTTACGTAGGCCTTTTCGATTTCTTATTCGCCTTGGCGAACTGACAGATACAAACATCAATATGAATAAGGAAATCAGACGTCCACAGTCCATCGAATGGTTTTAATCTAAAAAGTAAGTAAAAATGGAATCCAAAAAGTAATGAACGCCGGTGTTTATTGAATGTACTGATGACAGACCTAAAGCATATCATGTGTAAATAAGTTTAAGTTAGGGTTTGTAATTATTTACACACAGTGAGTTTCTACATTGAGTGACACATATGACGTCATTAGTAAAGATCATAACAAATCCTAGACAAAAAACTAGACTCACTGAGTATATTCCGAGGAAGCGAATCAATACATCCATGGCTCTAGAGGGGATGGGGTGGTGTGTACGACTGCTAATATTTATAAAGCAAGTTCTACAACATTTAATTTATCAGAATACTAGTAATGGCTATGATTCCTACAACCTCCGGAGCTTGTGGTCCCCTATCAGGGCTATTGTATGTACCAGTTGGGAACCGCACCGTAACCAGACCGCTCGCATTGATTTCACGAACCATAAGACAAAAATACCCACATCCGCGCCTGCAATGTATTTGACGATGATGCAGATCCTGAAGACAACTAACAAATATATACAAGAGAAAAATTCTCGATTTGGTAAATCAAGGTCGTCGTGATCGTATGGTAGAACGGTTTCTTCAATCTCTTCTTACAACTACCTATGTAATCAGTACGTATGCAATGAGTTCGAATCCCGCTCAGGTGAGGTGTACTTGATACAACATTATGTGATAATGGTTGTTAGTGATTTGCGACAGGTCGGTGATTTTCTCCCGATATACGGATTCCCTCCACCAATAAAACTGACCGCCACTATATATCTGAAATATTGTTGAAAGTGGCGTTAAGCACGGTAAACCATAAACCTAACCTGTTTAAACTGGGTACTAATTGATACGGACGATTTCACAATAATGAAATGCAACAACATATTTGCTTTAGTTTTACATTCACGATATTAGTATTGTTTACTTGTAAATAGTCCTTGTATTGAATTCGTTCGAACATATGTCATATATTTAAAGCACAAGCTTAGGCCCCACTTAAAAAAGATTATTCCAGAAACGCGCCGTGCGAATTAAATTTGATATCTACGTTTTTATCACAGAAATCAATGTAATTCTACTGTGGTATAAATATTAGTTATCTTAGATCTATGTCCTGGTAATTTAAAGACATACTATTCCCATATCATCTTCACACACAGAAACATTTAATAAGGAGGAAATTATGAACGATTATTTCAGTATTCAATGGAATAGAAATTACAGAAGCTGTCTCCGGTCTCCATGGGAAACAATTATCCAATCAATAACAGCTTAGAATATTTATTCATTCCTTTCGACCTTCTCGGCATTGATCAATCAATGGTGGTTTACACGAAAGTCTTCCATCACGTAATTCCAATACGTTGAAGTAACAATCTATCTAAAGTGGACAATGTAATTTGTCGTAACATGACAAATGTAAGTTTTATTATTCCATTCAAGAGCACTTGTTTGTCCCCTGGAGGTAATGAGAAACTGGTCAAGAGGAATGGAGTCGTTAGTTCAGGAAATATGATGATTGCTGTATGATATGTCATTACGGTGCTTCAGACAGACCGTGTTGGGGATGAATGGGTGCTTCCTTTACCTACGTGGTCTTTAGCTGAGGAAATATGTTGATTGCTGTATGATATGTCATTACGGTGCTTCAGACAGATCGTGTTGGGGATAAATGGGTGCTTCCTTTACCTACGTGGTTGTTAGCTGAGGAAATATGATGATTGCTGTATGATATGTCATTACTGTGCTTCAGACAGACCGTGTTGGGGATGAATGGGTGCTTCCTTTACCTACCTGGTCCTTAGCTCAGGAAATATGATGATTGCTGTATGATATTTCATTACGGTGCTTCAGACAAATTATGTTGGGGAGGAATGGATGCTTCCTTTACCTACGTGATATACAGTCAAACACACCTTATAGGGCACCTATATATAACAAATCTCAAATAAGAGGAGTTTAAAGATACCAAAGGGGTAATCCGAATATGTAAATCGAAGAAGAGTAGACAACACAATGGCCAAAAGTTAAAGTACAAGAAGGGTTTGAAGATACCAAAGGGGCAATCAGAATCCCTATATCGAAGAAGAACAGACAACACAATGGCCAAAAGTTAAAGTACAAAATGACAAACAACGATCTACAAAACATACACATAAAACTAAAGATCGAGTTTATCTATAAAAGGAGGTTTCATCTTCTCAATTGAATGAATAATGGATATAATTTTATCCTGTAAATAAAGGGCAACTGTTTAAAAAGCTCACATTCACAGCTTCCCATCGGTGTCCTTTATGTACTAAAGGTTGGACTATATTCACAACAACAGCTTTTACTAAGACCATAAATTGAATAAAACCAAATCAATTGTAATGGAAAAATATGTCATTAACCTTGTGCGATTTTAAAGCATGTTAAATGCCTGTCTGGTTCATTTCACTGGAAAAAGTCATCATTGCGAGTGAGTGATTGTTGTTTAAATCTACGTGAACATTCGAGATGATGAATGACGAACTCGAGGCTTGATGTTTACTAGATAAATACGCTGGGCGGGATTTTCTACAATACTGGTACACTGAAGCCGAATGTCTCTACACGCTGACTGGGAGACGAGTATGAAGGTACCAAAGAGGTAACCAGAATCGGTAAATCGAAGGACAGGCAGCATAATGGCCAAACCAAAAAGGACAAACAACGATCTACTAAACATACACATATAACGAAAAATGGAGTAGCACGAACCCCACCACTATTTGACCTTATTCCTTAATGATGCTGTGTGCTAGATAAAGTAGCACAAAATAACTTTTGTTCTACAGTGTTTGAAACCCCTACGTCAGTACAACATCACTTAGAAGAGGAGCCCTTTACCTCATGTTTCGGTGGGAAGCAGATTAACCAACATCATGAATCAGTGTCAATTATTACTTCATACAAGTGGGATCTTTCGGTACTGCCGAGGAAGTTGTCCTGAAACTAATGTTCCAAGATCATCCTAAATGTTCAGTGACGAGGCACCCTGGCAGGAATTTCCTGCTACAAGATGTTCACTCGTTTACATTAACCTTCACCTTAAAATAGTCCACTAAGGAATACAACACAAACTTTGATGACTTTACTTTTCTAATAGTCAATTGTCCATTCATCAATGGATATATTCCAGCAGCACCAACGTGTGGATGTCACAGCTCATCAGTTATTCTAAAGCTTTCAAAACGTCGAATTAATTTTAGCAGTTCGAAAATTTGTTATCTGTAGTAAGCGATTCACACCTTAAGGTCTTTTGTCTTTGTCTTTTTTTTTCTCTCTCTCATTGTTTTTTTTTATCTCTCTTGTGCACTTCTCTTTCACCACTTAGTTCTTCTATCTATTTGAAATTATTTACATTTATATCTATTCAGAATAACATTGTTCTTTATAATTTGAAATTTGATATTGTATAAGCTTCGAGACCAGTTTGATTGATTATTGTAAAGAGATATACCAGGGAAACGAATTAATATAAGTTTTTCTAAACTTGTTTTCGAATCCCTTTAATTATTTGTATTAAGCGATTAGCGATGTTTTTTTTTAAACGAGATGACGTTTCTCAGTCTTCTCATCGAAGGGCGAAGCCCCTGAGATGAGAGATGACTGAGAAACATCCTCGAATTTAAAAAAAAACCATCTTTAATTATTTTATCGCAATGATAGTATGTTTATCAAGGATTTGGTAATGTGACGTCATTATAACGTCATATTAGAAAACAGCGATATTTCTAAGCGTCCTTGGCAACGCTTAGCGATTAGCGATAATTGGAATCTTCTCAGCGCTTACGTGATATGAAGCATATTGGTTTTAAACATCAAAGGGAAAGTAAACAAAATATCTACATTGTATAATATTTATTAATTAATAAAATATGCTTAAACTAAGATGTTCACGCGTTTACATTAACCTTCAACTTAAAATGGTCCACTGAGGAATACAACACAAACTTTGATGACTTTACTTTTCTAATAGTCAATAGTCCATTCATCAATGGATATATTCCAGCAGCACCAACGTGTGGATGTCACAGTTCATCAGTTATTTTAAAGCTTGTGCCAAATATAGTGATTTACTGGACAGGTCTCAGCAGCTGATGCAAAGGCTACTCAAACAAGGCTATGTTGCTCCAAGGTTGAAGTAATCGCTACAAAAACTTCACGATTGTCATCACGAACTGGTTGACCGTTAACGTATGTCATGTTCAGCGGTGGATGCAATACCCATCTCTTATAAACGCCTTTACACATAATCTTACACAAGATAACTTTGAAGATACCAAAGATATAATCAAAAGGCGTAAATCGAAGGACAGACAATACAATGGCCAAAAGAAAAAGAACAAGAGAACCAACAATGCTCTATATTACATCACACAGAAGATTAAAGATCGAGCAACATGATCCCCACTAAAACCGGCTATGAACGCAGGTAATCCGATAAGGTGAGCAGCTCCAGCTCCACATGTGGCATCCGTCGTGTTATTCTTGTTACAAACCCGGTGATAAGTAATGAATGAGGAAAGCACCGGATTATGATTACGACAAACGGAACATATCCGTGGTCATTTGTGACACAGATACTCTGTAACGGTTAACCAAGTCATGATGGCGATCATAAAACTGTCTAAGTGATGACTTTTGCTTAACCAAAAGGAATCCTTGGTTCAGTAACTTCCTTGTTAGCAGCAACTCTCTATTAATGAAATCCTGATAGGAACCGTAAGGTATGGAATATAGGATCAACAGAGATATTTACTCCATATGCATGTGCTACAAATAAGTTCACAATGGGAAAATTAAAATCATATCTTTTGTCGTAAAATGTCGTACTTAACTGCCCCTCACTGTCAATATCTAGGTGTCGGTCAAGCAGACCTAACTGTATCTGTTATATCCTTTATGTCAAGGTCATGTGATAGATGAGAACTGTATCTGTTATATCCTTTATGTCAAGGTCATGTGATAGATGAGAACTGTATCTGTTATATCCTTTATGTCAAGGTCATGTGATAGATGAGAACTGTATCTGTTATATCCTTTATGTCAAGGTCATGTGATAGATGAGAACTGTATCTGTTATATCCTTTATGTCAAGGTCATGTGATAGATGAGAACTGTATCTGTTATATCCTTTATGTCAAGGTCATGTGATAGATGAGAACTGTATCTGTTATATCCTTTATGTCAAGGTCATGTGATAGATGAGAACTGTATCTGTTATATCCTTTATGTCAAGATCATGTGATAGATGAGATCAACAGAGTCATCAAATGTAGAAATATTTAGTGAAGGGACACCATCTATATAGCGGAACGTGAAATTAAAGGATCGGGCTAGCTTCTGTTTGTTTTTCTTGAGAAGCCGCTGTATGAAGTATGTCTCTACGAATAAAGCAACAAGACTGAGAGAAGAGTAGCACAGTTGATACTCATAGAAATTCCGACAGTCTGTTAAATAACACGCCTACCAAACATAACAAATATGTTGTCAATCAAAAACTCGAGCATTTAGATGATATCAATTTCAGATAACTTTTTGGTAGATTCAGTGTGGGGTTTTCTTTGTTGCTTTTGTTACAAAATAAGATTTGTACCATCCATATACAAGGAATTTGTATTTACATTGGTCATTATATTTAATGCAACACAGTTAGATTTATTCTTTTAATCTGTCGTTTAGCTATGAGTGGGGAATAATTGCGTAGAGGGTAGAAAGGTCAAATGTTTTAATGCCATTTTGTATGAGGAGAGGGACCTAGATACACACCAACAGTTTGCAATGATTGGAGGCGAGAGCTACATGTTTGTTTAGTTGATATTGGTAGAATTGCTGACCTTTACTGTTGTATTGTTTTTGAGTGATTGTTTATCTCCAAGTAGGCAATTGTTTTGCATTGTTGGTGTACACTAGTCGTGCAGGACTAAGCATTTCTATATACATTTAAAAATGGCAGAAAAAATATAAATGAAAGTAGCAGTACCACTCGTTCAACTACAAGAGGCTATGATGGGACTTTCACACGCTCTTCTTCCTCAATTGCAACAACGTGCAGTAATTATGGTATGAAGTACTGCAAGAAGAGTTTGAAGACACCAAAGGGGTAATCATAATCCGTAAATCGAAGATAGACTGTCAACACAATGGCCAAAAGATAAAGAACAAACAAAGATCTACAAAGCATACACATAAAACTAAACATCGAATAACACGATCCCCACTAAAATCGGGGGGGTGAACTCATGTGCTCCGTGAGGGAAAGCAGTTCCTGCTCCACTAGTGACACCCGTCGTGATAATTTAGTTGCAAACCCAGTGATATGTCATGAATGAGGAAAGGACCGGAAAGTGTTTACGACGAATGGAACATATCCGTGGTCATCTGTGCACAGACATTCCATAACGGTCAACCAAGTCATGGTGGCGGCCGTAAAACTTTCGCAACTTCAACTTAATCAATACGAACCAGTTAAAGCGCGGTTTATGTACTTTAATTACTTAGACGTGCCAATTGAAATCATGTACTGTTTTTCCTGATATATTTTGTAAACAAATGTCGAATTAAGTGTATTCGATTTGAATAACAATTCTAATAGGATATGTATCACATCTTAGACGAAAAAGTGTCTTATTGAATTCTGGAACTGTTTCGACAGTGTGGTATGTTTTATTTTCATTTTAGTTTGATTGCATCCCATTTCCAAAAATAGATAAAGGCTAGTTCATTGTTTACTTTATTTGTTATATTTTGCTTCAATTGTTCATTTCAACCTGGAAGTTAAATATAATCCATTAATTTCATTCTTATTTGTTTCAATAAAGAAGAGTAAATTTGCTTACGTACGCATGCACTATTTGACAGGATTACTAGTACATAAAACTGGCAAAATTACAATGACTTTAATACTGAACATAGAAGTGAGTGAGTTATTATTGTTTAATGTCAAATGAACAAATTACAGCTATATCTATGTAAGAATAAGGGTAATAACAAAATTACCGAACTCCGAACAATCTTACAAAGGGAAAGTCAAAACTTATAAGTATATAAACAGACAAAATCAGTCAACAACCGGAAAACTGTGAAACCGTAATGACCCTGACTTGGTACAGGCATTTCTAAAGTTACAATTGATGAGATGATGATGTCCTCTTTTTACTAGACCAACACACTGAGGTGGAGTGTTATAGTGATACCTTACATACCACACTGTCTAAACAATTACAAAATCTAGAAAACCGAAAAAATACCACACTGTCTGAACAATTACAAAATATACCACACTGTCTGAACAATTACAAAATCTAGAAAACCCAAAAATACCACACTGTCTGAACAATTACAAAATCTAGAAAACCAAAAAATACCACACTGTCTGAACAATTACAAAATCTAGAAAACCGAAAAATTCCACACTGTCTGAACAATTACAAAATCTAGAAAACCAAAAAATACCACACTGTCTGAACAATTGCAAAATCTAGAAAACCAAAAAATACCACACTGTCTAAACAATTACAAAATCTAGAAAACCCCAAAATACCACACTGTCTGAACAATTGCAAAATCTAGAAAACCGAAAAATACCACACTGTCTGAACAATTACAAAATCTAGAAAACCAAAAAATACCACACTGTTTGAACAATTGCAAAATCTAGAAAACCGAAAAATACCACACTGTCTGAACAATTACAAAATCTAGAAAACCGAAAAATACCACACTGTCTAAAAAATACCACACTGTCTGAACAATTACAAAATCTAGAAAACCGAAAAATACCACACTGTCTGAACAATTACAAAATCTAGAAAACCGAAAAATACCACACTGTCTGAACAATTACAAAATCTAGAAAACCGAAAAATACCACACTGTCTAAAAAATACCACACTGTCTGAACAATTACAAAATCTAGAAAACCGAAAAATACCACACTGTCTGAACAATTACAAAATCTAGAAAACCGAAAAATACCACACTGTCTGAATAATTACAAAATCTAGAAAACCGAAAAATACCAAGAAAAGTTTGAAGATACCAAGAAAAAAAAAGGTAACCAGAATCCATAAATGAAGGAAGGACAGACAATACAATGGCAAAAAAAAGACAAAATGACAAACACCCATCTACAAAACATACAACTAAAGCCTCACCAATACAAAGGATTAACACATGTGCTCTGGAGGTGTAAGCAGTTCCTGCTCCAGTAGTGACACACGTCGTGTTGTTCTAGTTACAAAACCGGTGAAAAGTCCTGGATGAGGAAAGGATCGGACTTATTTAAAACTGATCGTTAGTGGCCCGTTGCAAGGCAAAATTTCTCAATCACTCATTATTTTATCTTTTTCCTGTTGCATCTAAATTTCCACCGGTATGCTTATCAGCGAATCACTTTTTTTTCCTGCACTATTTCTTGTTTTTCAATTAGTTCTCGTAATAAAACGGTGGTTTTTTTTTACTTGGACGGATTACTGTTTTACCTGTGTAATAATTTCAACTTCATGAAAAATATGAAAATCCACCCAAATGAGTGTAGCAACAATTTTTTTTAACATCCGCCCAAATGAGTGAAGCCGCAACAATTGTTTTTTTTATTCCGCCCAAATGAGTGAACCTGCAACAATTGTGTTTTTAATCCGCCCAAATGAGTGAAACAACAATTGTTTTAAAAATCCGCCCAAATGAAAGAAACATTTTTTTAATCCGCCCAAAATGAAAGAAACAATACTAATTAAAATCAGCCCAAATGTAATGGAACAAGCTGAAATACTACACACTTGAAAAATATTAGGCAGTCAATCAATCAATCAATCAATCAATCAATTATTTAATAAATATAAAAAAATATATAAATAGCTTACCTTTTACTACAAAAACCAGTATTATTAAATAAAACCAAATATTATGAAACTATTGGAATCCATATAACAACATTATGTTAGACCAAACCAATTTCTGTAAAATAGTTTTCACACGACCAATCTCTTTTCCTTTAATTCACATTAAGAACGATAAAAATTAATTGTCGATCGCAAATCTATATTGATTGTATCGGAACATGGATTCCAGCTCAACGTGTCAAAAGACAAACTTCCGTTCAGACTGAACCATCAAGTATACTCTAGTTGATATACGAGGTATATTACTTTAAGTACAATACAGAAGTCAATTATTTTTTATTTGTTAGTAAGTAAATCGTTCGGCTGTCTAACTTGATGAACTGAGATGAACACGTTACTGTAGAAATGTCTTTTTTAGATATTTAATTTGGCGATGTTTTTTGAGAAACAAATAAGCCTAGAAAATTATATGATGCTTCTTTATTGGAGGGCTTAAATTGCAATTGGCTTGCACATTCTAAAGTTAAGAATAGATATTGACTTTGATGTTAAAATTAATTTTGAATCAACTTGTTGAGTTAATTTTTGGTTTATGGTCTATTTGAGCGTTAGCGAATCTTTGCAGTTTTTTTAAATTATTATTGTTGTTCGGTATCCCCGGTATAACGGCATTGGAAATCTAATTTTCAAGAGAGAGAGAGAGAGAGAGAGAGATTGTTAATTTTCCAAGTATAATAACGAATTGCTTACCAAACTGTTAATGACCGGTAATTTTTCTGCCTATGCTAGACTTTCTGTATGTTTCTAACAACTTCTGTAAACCCCACTAATAATATAATACATGTAATAGGGGCTAATCGAGAGAAAAGAGAAGAATTTATTGTTCTCACCTTCTAGCCGACTCGCTTGAATATTCGGACTAGGCTGGTTTAGTATAGGGGCTAATCCAGAGAAAGGAGAAGAATGTATTGTTCTCACCTTCTAGCCGGCTCGCTTGAATATTCGGACGAGGCTGGTTTAGTATAGGGGCTAATCCAGAGAAAAGAGAATTTATTGTTCTCACCTTCTAGCCGACTCGCTTGAATATTCGGACGAGGCTGGCTTAGTATAGGGGCTAATCCAGAGAAACGAGAATTTATTGTTCTCACCTTCTAGCCGGCTCGCTTGAATATTCGGACGAGGCTGGCTTAGTATAGGGGCTAATCCAGAGAAAGGAGAATTTATTGTTCTCACCTTCTAGCCGGCTCGCTTGAATATTCGGACGAGGCTGGCTTAGTATAGGGGCTAATCCAGAGAAAGGAGAATTTATTGTTCTCACCTTCTAGCCGGCTCGCTTGAATATTCGGACGAGGCTGGCTTAGTATAGGGGCTAATCCAGAGAAATGAGAATTTATTGTTCTCACCTTCTAGCCGGCTCGCTTGAATATTCGGACGAGGCTGGTTTAGTATAGGGGCTAATCGAGAGAAAAGAGAAGAATTTATTGTTCTCACCTTCTAGCCGACTCGCTTGAATATTCGGACGAGGCTGGTTTAGTATAGGGGCTAATCTAGAGAAAAGAGAAGAATTTATTGTTCTCACCTTCTAGCCGGCTCGCTTGAATATTCGGACGAGGCTGGCTTAGTATAGGGGCTAATCCAGAGAAAAGAGAATTTATTGTTCCTACCTTCTAGCCGACTCGCTTGAATATTCGGACGAGGCTGGCTTAGTATAGGGGCTAATCCAGAGAAAGGAGAATTTATTGTTCTCACCTTCTAGCCGGCTCGCTTGAATATTCGGACGAGGCTGGCTTAGTATAGGGGCTAATCCAGAGAAAGGAGAATTTATTGTTCTCACCTTCTAGCCGGCTCGCTTGAATATTCGGACGAGGCTGGCTTAGTATAGGGGCTAATCCAGAGAAATGAGAATTTATTGTTCTCACCTTCTAGCCGACTCGTTTGAATATTCGGACGAGGTTGGCTTAGTATAGGGGCTAATCCAGAGAAATGAGAATTTATTGTTCTCACCTTCTAGCTGGCTCGTTTGAATATTCGGACGAGGCTGGCTTAGTATAGGGGCTAATCCAGAGAAATGAGAATGTATTGTTCTCACCTTCTAGCCGACTCGTTTGAATATTCGGACGAAGCTGGTTTCGTATAGGGGCTAATCCAGAGAAATGAGAATTTATTGTTCTCACCTTCTAGCCGGCTCGCTTGAATATTCGGACGAGGCTGGCTTAGTATAGTGGCTAATCCAGAGAAATGAGAATTTATTGTTCTCACCTTCTAGCCGGCTCGTTTGAATATTCGGACGAGGCTGGTTTCGTATAGGGGCTAATCCAGAGAAATGAGAATTTATTGTTCTCACCTTCTAGCTGGCTCGTTTGAATATTCGGACGAGGCTGGCTTAGTATAGGGGCTAATCCAGAGAAATGAGAATTTATTGTTCTCACCTTCTAGCCGACTCGTTTGAATATTCGGACGAGGCTGGCTTAGCATAGGAGCTAATCCAGAGAAATGAGAATTTATTGTTCTCACCTTCTAGCCGGCTCGTTTGAATATTCGGACGAGGCTGGCTTAGTATAGGGGCTAATCCAGAGAAACGAGAATTTATTGTTCTCACCTTCTAGCCGACTCGTTTGAATATTCGGACGAGGCTGGTTTCGTATAGGGGCTAATCCAGAGAAATGAGAATTTATTGTTCTCACCTTCTAGCTGGCTCGTTTGAATATTCGGACGAGGATGGCTTAGTATAGGGGCTAATCCAGAGAAATGAGAATTTATTGTTCTCACCTTCTAGCCGGCTCGTTTGAATATTCGGACGAGGCTGGCTTAGTATAGGGGCTAATCCAGAGAAACGAGAATTTATTGTTCTCACCTTCTAGCCGACTCGTTTGAATATTCGGACGAGGCTGGTTTCGTATAGGGGCTAATCCAGAGAAATGAGAATTTATTGTTCTCACCTTCTAGCCGACTCGCTTGAATATTCGGACGAGGCTGGCTTAGTATAGGGGCTAATCCAGAGAAATGAGAATTTATTGTTCTCACCTTCTAGCCGGCTCGTTTGAATATTCGGACGAGGCTGGCTTAGTATAGGGGCTAATCCAGAGAAACGAGAATTTATTGTTCTCACCTTCTAGCCGACTCGTTTGAATATTCGGACGAGGCTGGCTTAGTATAGGGGCTAATCCAGAGAAATGAGAATTTATTGTTCTCACCTTCTAGCCGACTCGTTTTAATATTCGGACGAGGCTGGCTTAGTATAGGGGCTAATCCAGAGAAATGAGAATTTATTGTTCTCACCTTCTAGCCGGCTCGTTTGAATATTCGGACGAGACTGGCTTAGTATAGGGGCTAATCCAGAGAAACGAGAATTTATTGTTCTCACCTTCTAGCCGACTCGTTTGAATATTCGGACGAGGCTGGCTTAGTATAGGGGCTAATCCAGAGAAACGAGAATTTATTGTTCTCACCTTCTAGCTTACTCGTTTGAATATTCGAACGAGGCTGGTTTCGTATAGGGGCTAATCCAGAGAAAAGAGAAGAATTTATTGTTCTCACCTTCTAGCTTACTCGTTTGAATATTCGAACGAGGCTGGTTTCGTATAGGGGCTAATCCAGAGAAAAGAGAAGAATTTATTGTTCTCACCTTCTAGCTTACTCGTTTGAATATTCGAACGAGGCTGGTTTCGTATAGGGGCTAATCCAGAGAAAAGAGAAGAATTTATTGTTCTCACCTTCTAGCTTACTCGTTTGAATATTCGAACGAGGCTGGTTTCGTATAGGGGTAATCCAGAGAAAAGAGAAGAATTTATTGTTCTCACCTTCTAGCTTACTCGTTTGAATATTCGAACGAGGCCGGTTTCGTATAGGGGCTAATCCAGAGAAAAGAGAAGAATTTATTGTTCTCACCTTCTAGCTTACTCGTTTGAATATTCGAACGAGGCTGGTTTCGTATAGGGGCTAATCCAGAGAAAAGAGAAGAATTTATTGTTCTCACCTTCTAGCTTACTCGTTTGAATATTCGAACGAGGCTGGTTTCGTATAGGGGCTAATCCAGAGAAAAGAGAAGAATTTATTGTTCTCACCTTCTAGCTTACTCGTTTGAATATTCGAACGAGGCTGGTTTCGTATAGGGGCTAATCCAGAGAAAAGAGAAGAATTTATTGTTCTCACCTTCTAGCTTACTCGTTTGAATATTCGAACGAGGCTGGTTTCGTATAGGGGCTAATCCAGAGAAAAGAGAAGAATTTATTGTTCTCACCTTCTAGCTTACTCGTTTGAATATTCGAACGAGGCTGGTTTCGTATAGGGGCTAATCCAGAGAAAAGAGAAGAATTTATTGTTCTCACCTTCTAGCTTACTCGTTTGAATATTCGAACGAGGCTGGTTTCGTATAGGGGCTAACAGGAAGAAAAGAGAAGAAATGACATGTATTGTTCTCTCCTTCTAGCCGACTTCTTCGGATATTCTGACGAGGTTAATTTAATATAGGGGCTAATCTGAAGAAAAGATGCATCGTTTTCTGATATACAATAAATCATGGGATGAAGAAATCATTAGCCAGTTTCTGCATCAAGAAATATTGCAATTTTCAAGTGAAAATCGTGGATGAAAAAAATAAACTGAGTTATTTACATTTTTCCCGATTTTTAACTTGGAAGACTTTGACACTATTTTCATTCACATTGGCATAGAAGTTTCAGAGAAGATTGATAATGATTTTTATTTGCTTAAATATACCGTATTTCGTTAATCATGAAAAATCGGTTAAAAATGTAAATTTGATGAAAAACACCAGAATATAGCTATATCCTTTTTATTAGTAAAAAAATATTAGCTATAAAAATATAATGGGTAATGTACCATAGGAATCTTTACAACTTAATGCAGCATAGGAATCTGTACAACTTAATGTACCATAGGAATCTGTACAACTTAATGTACCATAGGAATCTGTACAACTTAATGTACCATAGGAATCTGTACAACTTAATGTACCATAGGAATCTGTACAACTTAATGTACCATAGGAATCTTTACAACTAATACAAACAGAACCCAAAACAAATTTAATTTAAAAGTCTTACTTGAGTGTTAATAAAACAAGATGAGTATAACCTAGAAAATCTTCCTTCATTTTTTCAAATCTAATTTGCCCTGAAGTTCTATCGATGTTAACTTATCTAGAATTAGGACACATATAACGACTTCATAGAACATTTGATTTATTGATATATCATACAGAATCTAAAACAGTGTAAATAATTAGAAATGCGACTTTATTGACGAATAATGTCACTGGAAGATTTGCAAACTTGTCATGCGTAACATTAATACTACCATTTTACGAAGAAAAGTAATCAAAATTTTATGCTGGCTTGACTCTGCAGATTTTAATCTTTACCAGTAACTTCTTGTATGTTATAACAATAAGATTTGATTTGATTTTTGGTGTTTAATGCTACTTTCAGCAATATTTCAGCTACATGTATGCCATGGCAACCAGTTTTAGTGGTGGAAGAAGCCGGAATACCCGGAGAGAACCACCGACCATGAGCAAGCAACTGGTAAACATTATCACTTGCGGCTGCGAGTCGAGTGCACCCTTTTTGTAATTTACAAACGGGCACGAACCCACGCCGTATTGGTGATAGGCTTGTATGAGTTGTTAGGTAATCCAACTACCTAACTCATTGAGCCACTCTATAACAATAAGAGAAAAAAAATGAAATTATTGACTTAATAGAAACATACTATTGATTCTCAGACATATCAAGAGGCCCACCTGTATCACTCACCTGGTTATTCATGTATTGTGTTTGGTTCTAATTGGCGGAGTAGTTTTACAGTAGATGATTTTTTAAATGATTTTGTTGCTTAAAAATGGTAAAGTTCCATTTATTCGGCTTAGAAAAGATTATGCCCACAATTTAAAAAATCTGCTTCTCTGAAACAACTCTGTCAATATGCACAAAACTTGGCAAGAATAGTCCTTGTATGGCCCCAATTCTAAACCTATTGAAGATGGCAGCCATTACTAAAATCCTTAAATACTCCATACTTCAAGCCATAATTTTGCATCTTGTTGCCTCTTGTTTTATGATCAGGATTAAATTCCCCAAAATCAATACCAACCTTTATTCTGTTCTAGGGATCATTGTTTTAAATATTCAGAAGGATCAGCCAACTAGAACAAAAGTTATTACATAGAAACCATTGTGTCTACAGATTGACAAGAGGACTATGACAGACCCATAACATACATTGTACATGCAGTTCTGACTTTTTTTGTTTGATTTGATCACTGTGTGCATGTAAAATGAAATTAAAAACTAAATATTTTATAAATTTTATTCTATTACTAGTAACAAGATATACAATTTATACAATCTATGGCACATGGGGTTTTCATTTGCACCAGACTTAATCTGCATGTGTGCATTTCTTAAGGATGTTCCATCCAAAAACAACTAGAGGAACTGCTATTTTAGTGAGCTGAAACATGAGTGTTCTTTTCGATTAGAACCATAACTCTATTAATGATAATTAAACTACTGCCTAGTACATGAATGGTAACAAATCTCCACAAAGTAGAAAGAAACATGAAATACATATCTATGTTGTGTATGTATAAAAATGTTCAGCACTTAAGTGCATAATAACATGTTTAGCATCAAATTATACTGAATTCAAACATATTTTAATTGAGGAGCCTGATAGGGGGGTTTTCATATTAAATATAGCATGGATAACAACTCCTGCCTATTACAAAGAACTGCCACGATATAACTGAAATTATGTGGAAAGTGGCATTAAACACCATAAACGAACCAATCTATTACAAAGACAACAAAACTTATTTTATTTTTTAAATTACTGACATTACTTTAAAGTGATCAGTCATGTATTTGTGTGTTAGTGGTCATGTATTTGTGTGTTAGTGGTCATGTATTAGTGTGTTAGTGGTCATGTATTTGTGTGTTAGAGGTCATGTATTTGTGTGTTAGTGGTCATGTATTTGTGTGTTAGAGGTCATGTATTTGTGTGTTAGAGGTCATGTATTTGTGTGTTAGTGGTCATGTATTTGTGTGTTAGAGGTCATGTATTTGTGTGTTAGTGGTCATGTATTTGTGTGTTAGTGGTCATGTATTTGTGTGTTAGTGGTATCGATTTCGCCTCTTTCTACGATCTTGATATTTGACTTTGGAATTATTTCGACAGTGTGATATTTTTTGCTTTTCATTTTATTAAGTTGGTTGGTTGGTTTTATGGTGTTTAATGCCACTTTCAACAATATTTCAGTTATATCGTGGCGGTCAGTTTTATTAGTGGAAGAAACCGGAGGATCCGGAGAAAACCACTGACATGCGTCAAGTCACTGACAAACTTTATCACATAATGTTGTACACCTCGCAATGAAAGAGATTCAAACTCATAACATCAGTGGTGATAGGCACTGATTGCATAAGTAGTTGTAAATCCAACTACTATACAATCACAACCACTACTGTCCCCTATTTTATTTTGGAACTGATCTGACAGTTTGATATTTTTTGCTTTTCATTTTTATTTAAACCAGGCCGAAAGTCAAAATAATACAATATACAAATGTACATAAAACAAATGAACATATTATTCTAGATTTAATATACAATATTTTTACATTCTGAAAGACCTACAATATATTGAAAGACACACAATACATTGAAAGACAATGTCTCAACTAATTAAACATTTTAGAAGTTCTCAAAATGATGTTCAAACATAGCTTTTGTAGTATTACTGGCATCTTTAGTAGCTACCTCTACACTCTTCGTTAATCCTGGTGGTCCACAACTAAAAACACCCACTTTACGTACCTACAAAATATATACCCAGTAATTTTAATACTGACCGAGGTGCATTTAAATACATTACTTAATCAGAATCAGGCATTCTGTAATTTAATTCTGGCATTTAACACTACATTACAAAGATATATGAATTTTTCATGTTCATCTCAGAATTATGGAGAAAAAATTTAGCATTCACATAAAGTGTCATTTTCAGAATCTGGGTATATCTCCATGGCAACTATTTAGTCAAAACATCAATCAATATATCTAGCGGAGAGGTGCACCTGTGTCTGGTTATACATTATCTGTTTTACTATTCATTTTTGCCTGCAACAAAAGTTATCTTGGATTTCCAAGCAACAAAATAAACAAATTCTATAACAAAATTTGCATTCAGTAGTGGCCATTTTGGTTTCTCGATCCACACAAAAATGTTTGTTTTGTCAGATCAATGAAATGCAATAAGGATATATTAAGAGGACCTTGCAAACACAATTCTTTCAAAGTCTAGTTTCAACAGTTACAGGAATGTCAGAGGCAATGATGAACAATTAGAAAGTTAAAGAAGGATGAAAACAAAGACCAAGTAGTGACACATTTAACAATCAAACCTGTCTAAACCCAACCCTGAATAAATCAAAATCCTGCATAAACCGAACTTTAAATAAAGTCCTAATGTAGGAAATCTTTGTTAATTTAACCTGCATAAACTGAACACCTGTCTATTCCAAAGACAAAATTTGGTCCCAAGGAGGTTCAGTTTAGACATGTTTTACTGTATGATGAAGGTTTATTCACCTCCAACCAAAACCTAGTTTATAAAATCAGCAACTATCTTATTATTTCCTAATTGTTAAAAGACGTACCATTGGATGAGATTTATGTACTGCCTGAAACATACTGCTAAGTTGAGGGCGACCAAAATGTGTCGTAGCTTTCAGTCCCGTAAATAAGCTACGCCCACCTGACAATTTCTGGAAATGTTCTTCACATATATACTGTAAAAAAATAAATCACTGATCAATTTACAATGTCTTAGTTTGTTTGTTTGTTTGATGGTGTTTAACGACACTTTCAACAATGTTTCATTTATATCGTGGCAGTCAGTTTTATTGATGGAGGAAACCGGAGTACCCAGAGAAAACCACCAACCTGTCGCAAGTCACTGACAAACTTTATCACATAATGTTGTACGCCTCGCCCTGATCGAGATTAGAACTCACAACATCAGTGGTAATAGGCACTGATTGCATAGGTAGTTGTAAATCCAACTACCATATGATCATGCCACGACAACACCTACAATGTCTTAGAAAAAGATGAAAAGTGACGATCAATTTACAATGTCTTAAAAAAGATGAAAAATGACGAGAATTGTCCAATATATCATATAATCAAACGTAATTATTAAGACACGGATAAATCTTTGGAGATGAAATTATAGTTCCCACGATCCTAGCAGTAATAATCAATTTATTTTGTTACAACTAGAATATCTTGTTATTACAATATAAAATAGATGTTCAAATGTCACTAGGTTTGAGTTTTATATATCATGGTCATTTTTATTTTGTCATAGGATTCGTTATAAGGATAATTGGCATTACCACGTTTTCTACTGATGACATGTTTCTGTAATGGCAGCCGTCTTGGATTTTACATATTGATAAAAAAAAGCATATACAGTGAAACCTGTTTAAGCCAAACCCTGAATAAACAGAAATCCTGCTTAAACTGAACCCTGAATAAACAGAAATCCTGCTTAAACTGAACCCTGAATAAACAGAAATCCTGCTTAAACTGAACCCTGAATAAACAGAAATCCTGCTTAAACTGAACTTTAAATAAAGTTCTAATGTAGGAAACCTTTGTTAATTTAACCTGTATAAACCAAACACCTGTATATTTGGAACACAAAAGCTGGTCCCATGGAGGTTCGGTCAAGTTTCACTGTATTTTCAAGAGGAACATTCCAGTCAAGTTTAGAATAGAATACTGGAATTTTACACAAATGAAATCTTTCACTCCAAGTAATAAATATTTGATCATTTAATAAAAATTGAATATTTTTTGGGATCTTTACTCTCTTGTGATCCTCTGATTGGGTGTGTTAGTTAAATGGTCAAATTCTTCCTTCAAATTCACTTTCAAACTTTACCTGTTTCTGTTTCAAACACAAAACTGAAGTCTAAACATGTTTCATTCAAATATTTACAACTACCTATGCAATCAGTGCCTATCACCACTAAGGTTGTGAGTTTGAATCCCACTAATGGCAAGGTGTACTTGATACAACATAATGTGATGAAGTTTGTCAGTGACTTGTGGCAAGTCGGTAGTTTTCTATGGGTACTCCGGTTTCCTCCACCAATAAAACTGACCGACACGATATAACTGAAATATTATTGAAAGTGACGTTAAGCACCATAGTCAATATAGGAAGGGTCCATTTGATAAGTTCCCATCTGATCATCTAAACACATTGCACTTCAAATTCATCACCGGAAACAAAAATGTTTGAAGTGAATTTGAGGGGGAAAATATGACCATGTAAATGCACCTTAACATTGAAAGATACTTTCTTTTCTGTGAGCCAATCAGTCTTTGTTCTTATTACTTATTGTTGCATGTTTAACAGAAAAGTGACAAATACTAATTTTATAGTCTTTGATTTGGCATGACTGAAGATCAAACCAATGACCTGCTACAATCGAGGTGAACACGCTAACACTAACCATTACACCACAAAGGCTGTTCATTAAACCAGCATGTACCACACAAAGATTTTTAAATATATTAATAGAAAACTTTATTTGAAACCTTTTATCTGAGCTTTGCATGACTGTCTTTTTGTAGTGCAAATGAATTTACTGGAGCACGTTATTCATTCATTTTGAAAGTTTGGTCATTTCAACCTTAACATTATAAAGTACTGATCGAGGTTTGATTGCTAAACATAGATATCTAATTTACTCTCGAAACCTGAAGATTGGAAAACCAGAAATAAATTAATAATTGTTAGATTCAAGAAAACAAAAACGCTCAAATAATATAGCCTAAATCGACTAATGGAAAAATGCTTGTAGCCATCAGCTGTTGGCCATCCTCGTTAAATAAATAAAGAATTTTATCCTGCAATGACAGCATTTACCGACCAATACAGCCTGCCCCAATATTTTTTTTGATATTGGTCAGTTATAAATGGAACATACAAATGTAAGCTCCGCCCACATCGGGGGATATTGTTTTCAAATACATACACAAAATTATTTCAAATACTTTTATCATAGTCCAGTAAACGTTTATTTACGATTTAAAATTGCAGGATAAATACAGTACATGTGCACTGTCGAAGCATATAGGTAAATATGTGTATTCGGCACGAAACGCGGGAAAAGGCTCGTCAAAGCCTCGCCTTTTCCCTTGTTTCTAAGCCCCATACACATATTACCTATATGCTTCGACAGTGCACAAGTATTGTATATAAATTAAATTGACTAAGGTTATGGGGTAATCAGAAACCATAATCAATCTTCATCAGGTACGCTCAAAGTCATAAGATCGGAAAGCAATATAAATTAAAAGTCTTTAGAATCAAGAAAACCAAAATGCTTAACAAAGATAGCCTAAATCAAATAAGATTATGTAAACAAATTCTTACCAGCATGCAAGTTCTAAGATCAAAATTCTGGAAGAACTGTGTTATAAATATATCAATAGATACGATGCCTTTCTGGTCAACTTCTTCAACCTCTCTGATGATGTCCAACAACCATTCAAAATGTCTCTGACTTCCTGTCACCCAGATAAAGTAAAGCTGTAAATACAACAAAAAAATAAATAAAAATTATAGTATTAAAAATAATGATAAAAATTATTTTTTTTACACAAAAACAAATGTTTTCTCCTCTCTGCGTTGGAGGCCATCTTGGATTTCCAATCTACAAAAAATGATTTGCAAGGGGCCATTCTATGAGTAATCATGTACATTTTGGGTTTCTAGTTTCTGAGATAACGTATTTAATCATTGAAAGTGGCATTAAACACCATCAAACAAACAAAACAAACATATTTAATCATTTTCTCAAATGGTCCTATCCTCAAACTTTGTCCTGACTGGTGGATACAAAAAAGAAAAATTTAAATCTTGCAAAAGACTACTGAATGACTAATCATGTAAACTATGAGTTCAATCAAGTGAGGAGAGTCAGAGGTCATGTATATTTGTGTTAAGGTCAGGAGAGTCAGAGGTCATGTATATTTGTGTTAAGGCCAGGAGAGTCAGAGGTCATGTATATTTGTGCTAAGGCCAGGAGAGTCAGAGGTCATGTATATTTGTGTTAAGGCCAGGAGAGTCAGAGGTCATGTATATTTGTGTTAAGGCCAGGAGAGTCAGAGGTCATGTATATTTGTATCTCTTTTGCATCTGTTTCTACAATTTCACCCCCTCCCCCCCCCCCCCCCCCCTCCCCGATTGTTTTATACAAATATGTTTTATTTCTAAGGGTCTTATAGTTGAGGAAATTAATTTATTAAATTTGTTCCCGCCACGACATAGCTGAAATATTGATAAACACCAATCAATCAATCAGATAATGCAGATTTCCGATTAGATATTGGAACTGTTCGAAAGATGCAAATTCCACTGTTTTGATTCAAGAAAAGACATTAATTCTACTTTCTGCACCTTAAAAGGTAATTAATCCTGTATTGTTACAGTATTGGCCAATCAAATTCCAGTCGTTGAATTATTATCTAATCAAGAAGAAGATATAACACTAAAATTACCATAGCACAATAAAAACATATCCATTATATTGATTTTTAATACAAAATGTATCAATTTATTGATGGCTCTCTCTCTTATATTAGTTCCCATGATATAAAAATACTATACTTGTCTCACTTACACCAAACAGAGTGTGCTTCATTATACAATTAATGTCTTTTGATAAGGTTGACACAATGGTTTATCAACCCAGAAGAAGTTATAATTACCAAGGCCAATGGCAGAGGTGATTATCACTTCTTGGGTTGGTAAATATCGTGTCAACTGATATCAAAAGTCACCAATTGTCTTATTAAATGACTTGAACAATGCACAATTCTGAACGTTAATGCTAAAGGAGTTACGATTGGTTCACAAAAATACACTGTCCAATCAAAACATTCGACTTAAAGTGAACGTCATCAGGATTTCCCCGATTTATAATTAGGTACTTGACAGTTATGATACACTTATTGTCTACTTATTTTAGTCATTTAATAACCTTTCAAATTAATAATCCATTTGAAAAATTGTTGCTATGAAAGTTGAAATCGTTACGGACCATTTTCTTATATATACTATCAACATTGTAAAGGGTTGGAAGGCCCTTTTAAGGGTCAAACAAACATGATGAACTAACATCAAATTGAAAGATAAATTTATTGTTACTGTTATTTTGCCCAAAAATCTCATGAATCATTTTGCATGATATCTCATTCCAATTTTATTAGTTACTGTATGTGGTCAGCCAAGATTTGAACTCTCACGGCAACAACTTATTTTATTAAAGGACAAGTATAAATAAGAAAGGACCTTGTAGTCTGAAACAAGTATAAAAAGATACACTTTTTTGTTTTTATATTACTGATAATTTAAACATATTTAATTAATTAATAAATAATATTGTACAATAAGATTAATTTCAAAATGATATAAGTAAATAAAGTCCTACAACTCTGGGTGTAAAAATGTGAGAAAAAAAAAATCAAAAGACAGACAGACAGAGTGATTACTAGATTGGAGAGAGCCTAATAATCTCACACAACTTATCATAAATACTAGCAACAGAGTTGTAATGTTATTTTACAGATAATTAACTGGATTTAACCATAAAGACCAAACACCATTGAAGGCACCATATTGTTTACTATAATTAACATCTGGAAGTTACATCATTTACAATATCTCTTTAAGATAATGGATCAAGAAAGACAACTCTTAAATGTTACGATTCTACAAGAGTGAGTATATTGCACACTTTAAAAGAGTAAAGATACAACAAGAGTGAAAAGAAAACGTGAGTGTTCTCCTGTTTTATTGTAAAAATATTAAAAAGGTTATAGTGAACCAATACCTGTTATGTACAAGTCCATTAGAATTCCACAATACCTAAGCTATGCTGAGCTGTTCATAATATGAAACCGGCACGGCCTTAAATGCTCGCGCATCTGAAAATTATCTGGCAATTTCATCAAAAGTGTCGAGATTTTTTGGGCCGAGATATATTGGGGACGACTTTTTTTAGGGCCGAATCTAGTCTCATTCAATCGAGCTGTCGTTCCTTTATTCGAGTTATCGTTCCTTACGAGAGAGGGTACGAGACTTCAGGATCACCTTAGCGCTTTATGTTAAGAAGATCTCCATTAGTTGAGTGTGTTAGTGTGTTACCCGGAAACTAGCTGCATTAATGTAGCTCCTGTGACAAACTTGTGTCTCGGCAGAGCTACAACGCGGTCCCATTCGTCACAATGTAGCAAAAAAAAAGTTGCAGTTGAAACATAAAAACTCACTATTTACGCTTCAAACATTTCATTATAACAATTACTGATGATCCCAGTCCTTGTTAAATCGGTTTGGCTGAGAAATATATGCTTTTCAAAGTTAGCAACAACCTTGTTCAAATTTATCGATCGTTTTCCATAACCGGAAACTACGGAAGGCGGAGCTTTTCTAAATATGGTATTTCTTATTACAACCTGATGTAAACATTCCAATCGTAACTACTCGGCCATTCTCGCTACCCTGTTATTTGCAGGGTAGCGAGAATTGCCGAGTAGTTACGATTGGTAAACGTTCATGCCTAAATCGCCAAATATGGTATCGACATCCAAATAGTGAGGCCGGAAATGACGAAATTCAAAATTTTCAAAGAGAAGATTTTATTTTGTGGGAATTACATTCTAAAATACTGGTAGGTGATAAAAACTTGTTATAATAATGGACAAAAGGAAAGGTTATGTCTTATTATTGATAAATGCAGGCAGGCATCCCGTTATAACCCTTGCGAGTAAGCGAGCATTTAGGGTTTTATTATTAGAACTACCGGAAACCGGTGTTTACAAAACGTAAGGAACGATAACTCGAATAACAAATACAAAACGTAGAATTTTTTTTTCTTCGACAATATGTTCAGCCATGTTTGTTAAAAAATCCTAAGTATACATTTTATACCATAAAGAGCTCGCTTAAGCTCGCATAATAATGCATAAATGTACAAAATATTTAAACAACTATTTTTACTATTGAATAAATAGTAAACTTTATAACAAAGCGGCTGCAAAATTTCACCAGACTCTTAATAATAGGTACAGAGACATGCCAAAAGTATTCGGTCACTGTAATTTTTACTATATATTTCATATAAAACCACAATTTTTCAAAGCATTATTCCAAAGTCAATTCTTGTTCGATTTTGATGAAAGTTTTACCAACAGAAGCGAGAACGTACGTAGTTTTCTGTGATTATTTTAAAATATTTTTTGGAAGCACAGATTTTAAATATTCATGATTTAAACACAAACTTAAATTATTTGTCTTCAAATGTACTATCATTGTATTGTATTTTTGACGTTCAAAATTTAGTTTTGTGTTTAAATCGTGAACTCATAAAAATTATAGATTATAAATTTATGCTAAAATTACAGTGTAAAACTACATTTAATCCTGTTTTTGTTGGTAAAAAAAATCATCAAAATCGAGTCGACTTTGGAATAATGTTTTTAAAAAATGTGGTTTTATATGAAATATATAGTAAAAAATCAGGGAACGAATACTTTTGGCACGTCTCTGTATATATTCTTCAGTGGTGGTGAGAACTTTCTGTAAAATATTGGGTTAGAGTTCAGGGGTCAGTTGTTGAACTTGTGATTAAGCTAATCATATGATTAGCCATAATTACACGATTCATTCCTAATCACATAATTATCTAATTCAATGATTAAATATGATTAGTTAATGCAGTGATTAAATTTGATTTCAGCAACAAAATTTAATCATTGTATAAGCCAAGTATGGGATTAGGAATTAATCATGTAATTTTGGTTAATCATCTGGTTAGTTTAATCACAAGTTCAACAACGGATGTCTAACATCACTTTCAACAATATTTCAGTCATATCGTGGCAGTGTAAATTATTGGAGGTACTTTAAAAGTTGAAGATAGTAATAATAAATTATAACATAGGTTTAGAAACAGCAGTCAATGTTAGGAGTAGTATACATACCTTTTGACATTTCATCTTGTATGTGTTATGTATGGTTGCCATGTGAACAAAATCTTTTAATATAGAGGCATAAGGAGTGACGCCAATACCAGCTCCTACCAGTACTGACACTTCATACTGGTACCAGTCTTGTTGTCCTGCACCGTAAGGACCATCCAAATATAACTGAAAAAGTAAAGAAATCATAAATCACACAAAATATTGAAAACTTGTCATCAAGAAGTTTATATACCCACCCATTATCAGGTTACTAAGAAGTTTATATACCCACCCATTATCAGGTTACTAAGAAGTTTATATACCCACCCATTATCAGGTTACTAAGAAGTTTATATACCCACCCATTATCCAGTCATTTTTTCAGGCAAAAATTGTGACTGTATTAGAGTTATGGTTGTTGTTTAACACCACTTTCAACAATATTTCAGTTATATTGTGGTGGTAAAATTTATTGGTGGAGGAAACCAGAGTACCCGAGGAAACCCACTGACCTGCCACAAATCACTAACAAACTTGATCACATAATGTTGTATCAAGTACACCTCTCCATGAGCAGGATTCGAATTCACAACATTAGTGGTGATAGGCACTGATTGCATAGGTAGTTGTAAATCCAATTACCATATGATCATGACCATGATGTCCCCTGAGTATATCAATATTGGTGGTTTCGCTTATCAAACTTTATTTTCATAATTTGACTGTATGAAAATTACAAAGTAATCTGATTTAATGATTTCTTCCAGTAAGTACTGCAATTCATGGTCATAATAAAATATCAATATTCTCCTTACTTTTGGGTATGGTCCATCTTTGAGACTTTCAGGATCAAACAGGTTTCGTATGTTCCATGTCCAAGGACCCAAAGCTCTAATGTGGAGAGACAGTGTATCCTCATGTGGTGCTGACGTGATAGTGAAGGGATGATACTCGTTCCTACCGTGGGAGAGACAGGCTATCCTCACCCACTGACCAGACTTGTACTCAAACTTTGATGGTCTCTTGAATTCAAGAAATGTTATATCTGCAAAACAAAATATCAGTAATTTTTATCTAGATAATCCCCATTTCATTGTTTTCCTTTTGTACATGTTGAAAGCATAACAAGATGTTGCACGCTACATCGTGCTAAAAATACCCCCACTCATTCATTTGTATGTCACACGGTAAACAGGAAGTAGATGTGCAGTAAACCTGGAAAGGGGAGACACGGTACAAGTCACCATGCCAAAGCCATATATCAAACATAAAATCATTTCTTCCAGTAGACGCTGAGATATCTAACGGACGGACGGACAAGGTGATTGCAATATAGCCCCCTCTCTACGAGTGGGGGTATAATAATTTAGAAACAAATTAAAGTAAAGGAACAGAGTTTGTAATAAGAAAGGATATGGATGTAAATGAACATGAGAAACTATCCATGTAAGACGTTAGAATGTTATATTCACTGTGCGTTACGTCGTGCGAGGTGAATATAACGTTTTATCAAAGAACATTACTAGGGACGTCAGCCAATTAGAAAAGACACTATCTGAAGTCACATAATAAATATAGTTATTCTGCTTATTTCATAGATTTTTCAACATTGTTTGTGCTAATGAGACATTTAAAAAATGAACTTGTTTTTCATTGTCGGATGCAAATTAATATTTTCAATAGTGGTTCAATAGTCTTACATCACTGGGTGAAATGATGGTATTTCTTTCACTTAAAAATCTCCGTATTTCATGGTCATTTATGTGATAATAATATTACTAATTGCCATTTCATTATCAAAAATATGTCACGAATGATGAAATAACGCAGTAACTTAAGATTGTGTGCAACACAGGAGTGAATTACAATGTTATTTAGTCATTAATAAATAACATTTATTGTAGTCCTGCTGCCGTTTTAGCATTTGGAGTTACAGTCAAACCTGTTTTATGTGACCTTCCAAAGAAACAGTGAAATATGGTCACATAAGGCAGGTAGTCACTTAATACAGGTTTAATTGATATGAAATGCACTGTGAAGGGAAGTAAAAATTAAGGTCACATAATACAAGTTGTTGCTTAATAGAGGTGGTCACTAAAGCAGGTTTAACTGTAGTGTGATTACATTGGAAATGGTCAAATGAACTTAACTGTAAAACCAAACTAAATGGTCAAATGAACTTAACTGTAAAACCAAACTAAATGGTCAAATGAACTTAACTGTAAAACCAAACTAAATGGTCAAATGAACTTAACTGTAAAACCAAACTAAATGGTCAAATGAACTTAACTGTAAAACCAAACTAAATGGTCAAATGAACTCAACTGTAAAACCAAACTAAATGGTCAAATGAACTTAACTGTAAAACCAAACTAAATGGTCAAATGAACTTAACTGTAAAACCAAACTAAATGGTCAAATGAACTTAACTGTAAAACCAAACTAAATGGTCAAATGAACTTAACTGTAAAACCAAACTAAATGGTCAAATGAACTTAACTGTAAAACCAAACTAAATGGTCAAATGAACTTAACTGTAAAACCAAACTAAATGGTCAAATGAACTTAACTGTAAAACCAAACTAAATGGTCAAATGAACTTAACTGTAAAACCAAACTAAATGGTCAAATGAACTTAACTGTAAAACCAAACTAAATGGTCAAATGAACTTAACTGTAAAACCAAACTAAATGGTCAAATGAACTTAACTGTAAAACCAAACTAAATGGTCAAATGAACTTAACTGTAAAACCAAACTAAATGGTCAAATGAACTTAACTGTAAAACCAAACTAAATGGTCAAATGAACTTAACTGTAAAACCAAACTAAATGGTCAAATGAACTTAACTGTAAAACCAAACTAAATGGTCAAATGAACTTAACTGTAAAACCAAACTAAATGGTCAAATGAACTTAACTGTAAAACCAAACTAAATGGTCAAATGAACTTAACTGTAAAACCAAACTAAATGGTCAAATGAACTTAACTGTAAAACCAAACTAAATGGTCAAATGAACTTAACTGTAAAACCAAACTAAATGGTCAAATGAACTTAACTGTAAAACCAAACTAAATGGTCAAATGAACTTAACTGTAAAACATACAAAAGAGTAGCTCCAACAATGAAATGGTGCCAAATATAACGGGAGTGAAAATAAAAACAATAATTTTAATGTGAAATTATCATTTTATTTAACTCTGAAAATTCTGTAATTGACAACTATCTATGTGATTACCGGTGTCATATGGTATTTTGAACCCCATGGTAAATTGAACCCGGGGTCGATTTACCTATGATATTTTGACCCCGGGTTCAATTATCCATATGGTATTTTGACCCCGGGGTCAATTTTTTGTCATTGTATTTTGAACCCCCCCTCATTTCTACCAAAAGAGAGGAGTTCATAATGCCATAAGAGAGGGTTTGATATACCATAGGTAGGAGGGTCGATATTCCATGGGCAGGGGGGTCAAAATACCATGGGTTGGGGGGTCGATATACCATGGGTAGGGGGGTCGATATACCATGGGTAGGGGGGTCAATATGCCATGGGTAGGGGGTCGATATACCATGGTTAGGGGGGTCAATATACCATGGTTAGGGGGGTCGATATACCATGGGTAGGGGGGTCGATATACCATGGTTAGGGGGGTCGATATACCATGGGTAGGGGGGTCGATATACCATGGGTAGGGGGGTCAATATACCATGGGTAGGGGGGTCGATATACCATGGTTAAGGGGGTCAATATACCATGGGTAGGGGGTCGATATACCATGGGTAGGGGGGTCGATATACCATGGGTAGGGGGTCAATATGCCATGGGTAGGAGTCGATATACCATGGGTAGGGGGGGTTAAAATACCATGGGTAGGGAGGGGGTTCAAAATATATTAATAATTATGGGTAGGGGGGTAATAAAATTTCAAAATTTCCAAAAAATCTAAATTTTCAAAAAAGTTCAAAATTAAAAAAAAATATAAATTAAAATAAAAATTATTTAAAAAAAATTCAATATTTCAAAATATTTTCAAAATTTCATAAAATTTCAAAACTAACATATTTCATAGGATTAAAAACAAATAAAAACAAAATTTCATAGAATTTTAAGAAAATTTTCAAAATTTCAAAATTTGTATATCATGAATCTGATATTTTTCTTAAAATTGGTTTCACTGAGATTCCCTATATAAACAAAGGTTTACTTGTTTACTTAGTCTTTTCAATGGGTATGGGGGTCGATATACCCATGGTATATCGACTCCCCTACCCTATACAATTATTGACTTTCAATGCGGTCTATTCATGACTATGCGGACCTGGTCAATGATTGATTGACAGAGGCCAACGGCCGAGGTTAATCAATCATTGATCAGGTCCGCATAGTCATGAGTAGACTGAAATTAAAAGTCAATAACTGTTTATTAAATAATAAGGAATTTTTCAAACTTTTCAACAGTATATTCAACAAAATAGGCAACAATTGTTTTATCATTTTAAAGATTATTTAAATATTGAAATTTTGAAATATGATGAAAATTTTGAAATCTTTTTTTTTTTTTTTTTAATTTTGAAATTTTTAAATTTTTTGAAACTTTTGAACTTTCAATTTTTTTTGGAAAATTTTGACCCCCTACCGATGGTATATCAACCCCCCTACCCATGATATTTTGACCTCCCTGCATATCTTTTGATTAGAAATGGGGGGGGGGGGGGGTTCAAAATACCATGGGGGTTCAATTTACCATACAGGGGAGGTTCAGTTTTCAATAAGGGGGTTCAATATACCATGGATGTAAATCGACCCCGGGTTCAATTTACCATGGGGTTCAAAATACCATATGACACCGGGTATTTATATTATTTGTATAGACTTACCCGATGGTAACTTTTCAGCTCTCAGAACGATGATCTCTGACTTCTTCCTACTTAAACTGACCATCTTGTCGATGGCGAACAGAATGGCTGGCACTATAAAGTAGGCGAAAAACAACGGCTTCTGGACAATCCATGACGCTCCGTGTACTATCGTCAGCACGTACATCACCACTATAAGTTTATGGGTCAGCCAGAATCCATTGAAGATAAATCGTCGTGCAGTTTGGGTAGCAAACACATATATTATACAGATGATTGTGACCAGTAAGACACCAGTAAAACCTAAAATAAAACATGTCCAAAATCTTGTACCAAGTCAGGAAAGTGAGTGGTCTGACATATGTGTTAGGATACCAATTTACCAAGTCAGGAAAGTGAGTGGTCTGACATATGTGTTAGGATACCAATTTACCAAGTCAGGAAAGTGAGTGGTCTGACATATGTGTTAGGATACCAATTTACCAAGTCAGGAAAGTGAGTGGTCTGACATATGTGTTAGGATACCAATTTACCAAGTCAGGAAAGTGAGTGGTCTGACATATGTGTTAGGATACCAATTTACCAAGTCAGGAAAGTGAGTGGTCTGATATATGTGTTAGGATACCAATTTACCAAGTCAGGAAAGTGAGTGGTCATATTTGTTAGGATACCAATTTTACTTCTATGATTTTTATATTTTGGAACTGTTCCTGATAGTGTGGTATTTTTTTTGTTTTTCATGTTATTATTAACTAGCAATGTATAATTTCACATGTAAATTATTCAAATGTTTACATATCACTTAACACAATGTTTGATAACAAATAAAAAATCTTTTGTCTAATAGTATCATAAGAAGAGTTTGAAGATACCAAAGGGGTAATCAGAATCTGTATATCGAAGAAGAACAGACAGCACAATGGCCAAAAGAAACAAAAAAAAAACAATGATCTACAAAACATTACACAGAAAACTAACACTCAAGCACCATCAACCTCACAAAAACCGTGGTTGAGCTCAGATGCTCTGGAAGGGTAAGAAGAGTTTGAAGATACCAAAGGGGTAATCAGAAGCCGTAAATCGAAGAAGGACAGAAAACACAATGGCCAAAAGAAAAAGTACAAAAAACGATCTACAAAACATACATATAAAACTAAAGATCGAGTAACATGAACCCAACTAAAAACCGGGGGGTGAACTCAGGTACGACAGAAGGGTCGAGTAACATGAACGCCACTAAAAACCTGGGGTGAACTCAGGTACGCCGGAAGGGTAGCAAGTTCCTGCTCCACTAGATTGTTAGGATGTCATTAAGATTGTTAGGATGTCATTAAGATTGTTAGGATGTCATTAAGATTGCTAGGATGTCATTAAGATTGCTAGGATGTCATTAAGATTGTTAGGATGTCATTAAGATTGCTAAGATGTCATTAAGATTGTTAGGATGTCATTAAGATTGTTAGGATGTCATTAAGATTGCTAGGATGTCATTAAGATTGCTAGGATGTCATTAAGATTGTTAGGATGTCATTAAGATTGCTAGGATGTCATTAAGATTGCTAGGATGTCATTAAGATTGTTAGGATGTCATTAAGATTGCTAGGATGTCATTAAGATTGTTAGGATGTCATTAAGATTGTTAGGATGTCATTAAGATTGTTAGGAGATCAATTGGAGTTCTGGTTAGTAGGTATTTTTGCATTAAAGAAAGTTTTTTTCAACATATATTTGATAAAAACAAAAATCTATCAAATTGCATCATGTTGACTTACAACAAATTTCCACATCATTGCAGAAGATTGATGGTTTTTATGGTGTTTAACACCACTTTCAACAATATTTCACTTATATTGTGGTGGTCAGTCTTATTGGTGGAGGAAACCAGAATACCTGGAGAAAACCACTGACCTGTCGCAAGTTCCTAACAAACTTTATCACATAATGTTGTATCGAGTACTCATTGCCTGAGCGGGATTCTAACTTACAACATTAGTGGTGATAGTCACTGATTGCATAGGTAGTTATAAATCCAGCTACCATACAATCACGACCATGACAGCCCCTTAAAGAAAATTTTCAACAGATATTTGATAAAGACAAAAATCTACCAAATTACATCATGTTGGCTTACAACAAGTTTCCACATCATTGCCAAAGACTGATGAACTCACAATAGTACATATATGTGTGGAATAAGCAGTAATAGAGAACAGTGTACTCAATGATGTCAATTTATTTTTGTATAAAAACTCACCAGACATGTTTCCAAAGAACCAACAATCAAAATACTCATCAGTCATGTTTCCAAAGAACCAAAAATCTCACCAGTCATGTTTCCAAAGAATCAAAAATCAAAAAAACTTAACAGTCATGTTTCCAAAGAATCAAAAATCAAAAAAACTTAACAGTCATGTTTCCAAAGAATCAAAAATCAAAAAATCTCACCAGTCATGTTTCCAAAGAATCAAAAATCAAAAAAACTTACCAGTCATGTTTCCAAAGAATCAAAAATCAAAAAAACTTACCAGTCATGTTTCCAAAGAACCAAAAATCAAAACACTCATCAGTCATGTTTCCAAAGAACCAAAAATCTCACCAGTCATGTTTCCAAAGAACCAAAAATCAGAAAAACTCACCAGTCATGTTTTCAAAGAACCAAAAATAAAAAAACTTACCAGTCATGTTTCCAAAGAACCAAAAATCAAAAAATTCACCAGTCATGGTTTCCAAAGAACCGAAAATCAAACAAGGGCAACGCAAAGCGTGGCGTATCCCCTCGCCTAAAAATTAGACCATGTGACCTTTACCTTTGACTTTGAAAATCAATAGGGTTCCAGATTCTCTTAAGGTCTAAGTATGTACCAAGCTTGGTCAAAATCCATTGAAGGATGTTGATTCTAGAGTGTTCACAAGGATGTTACGCAGTAAAAATTTGACCCGGTGACATTGACCTTTGACCTTGAAAATCAATAGGGTTCCAGACTCTCCTAAGGACTATGTATGTACCAAGCTTGGTCAAAATCCATTGAAGGATCTTGATTCTAGAGTGTTCACAAGGATGTTATGCGGTAAAAATTTGACCTGGTTGGCGAGAGGATAAAAAACTTACCAGTCATGTTTCCAAAGAACCAAAAATCAAAAAACTCACCAGTCATGTTTCCAAAGAACCAAAAATCAGAAAAACTTACCAGTCATGTTTCCAAAGAACCAAGAATAAAAAAACTCACCAGTCATGTTTCCAAAGAACCAAAAATCAGAAAAACTTACCAGTCATGTTTCCAAAGAACCAAGAATAAAAAAACTCACCAGTCATGTTTCCAAAGAACCAAGAATAAAAAAACTCACCAGTCATGTTTCCATAGAATAAAAAATCAAAAAACTCACCAGTCATGTTTCCAAAGAACCAAAAATCAGAAAAACTTACCAGTCATGTTTCCAAAGAACCAAGAATAAAAAAACTCACCAGTCATGTTTCCAAAGAACCAAAAATAAAAAAATTCACCGGTCATGGTTTCCGAAGAACATAAAAAAAAAAAAACTCACCAGTCATGGCTTCCAAAAAACTAAAAATCAAAAAACTTACCTGAGTAATGTTTCCAAAGAACCAAAAATAAAAAAAAAACTCACCAGTCATGTTTCCAAAGAATCAAAAATCAAAAAACTCACCAGTCATGTTTCTAAAGAACCAAATATCAAAACTAGAGGCTCCCAGGAGCCTGTAATCGCTCACCTGGTTTTCAATTTAACATCGAAAGTTGATAGAAAATGGGAGTGTTACAAATAATTTTGAAAGTGGGCCACCCAAAGATCATTTTAACTCAAATTTCTGAGCAAAAGATTTTGATGTGATTTTTATCTCATAATATTCCTAAATGGAATAAACTGACTGAAAAAATCTCACAGAAAAACCCAGAACATATGTTAAACTACTCATTGCCATGTAGCTGCAGTTAAAATTTGAGTTCATTTTGAATTGTAATAAAGCAGAAATTGACAACTAAAGAAATTTCTATTTTTGGTAACAGCAGCCATTTTGAATGGAGGGCGGCACTGTCGGACACAATATTGAAAAGGGACCACCCAAGCCAAATTTGTTTTAATTTGGCTTAGCGGTTTCAGAGGAGAAAATTTAAATGTGATCTTTTATCAAAATATGCCTAATTTACATAATCGGTATAAATCAGCTGAAAGAAAAATTTCACAGAAAAATCTGGAATAAATACTAAACTACTCCTTGCCATGTAGCTGCAGTTAAAATTTGAGCTCATTTTGACTTATACTAAAGCAGCAATGGACAATTGAAGAAATTTCTATTTTTAGTAACAGCAGCCATCTTGAATGGAGGGCGGGGCTGTTGGACACAATTTGGAAAGGGACCCACCCAGGGACCATCCCTGCCAGATTTGGTTTAATTTGGTTCAGCGGTTTCTAAGGAGAAGATTTAAATGTGATCTTTTATCAAAATATGCCTAATTTGCATAATCGGTATAAATCGGCTGAAAGAAAAATGTCACAGAAAAACCCAGAATGTATGTTAAACTACTCCTTGCCATGTAGCTGCAGTTAAAATTTGAGCTGATTTTGACTTATACTAAAGCAGCAATGGACAATTGAAGAAATTTCTATTTTTAGTAACAGCAGCCATCTTGAACAGAGGACGGTCGGAACAAAAGGTAACAACACTTGATAAGGACCTTGCAAGGAACATTTCTGCCAAGAATGGTTCCAATCCATCCAGTGGTTCTTGAGAAGAAGTTTGTTTTACATATTTCCCATTGGGTCGCTATGTTAACTTATGTCCCCCGCTGGTGGCCATCTTGGATTTTCAATCGGTCCAAAAAGTAACAACACTTGGTTAGCAGCTTGCAATGATCATTCATGACAATTTTCAATTCCATCCTCCATGTAGTATCGGAGAAGATCTTTGAAATTTCAGCCAATCAGAGGCTATTATGGCCCCTGGCAGCCATATTGGATAACCGATCGGAACAAAAAGTAACAACAATTGATCAGAACCTTGTCAGGAACATTTCTGCCAAGAGTGGTTCCAATCCATCCAGTGGTTCTTGAGAAGAAGTTTGTTTTACATATTTCCCATAGGGTTGCTATGTTAAATTATGTCCCCCGCTGGCGACCATCTTGGATTTTCAATTGGTCCAAAAAGTAACAACACTTGGTTAGCAGCTTGCAATAATCATTCATGACAATTTTCAATTCCATCCTCCATGTAGTATCGGAGAAGAAGATCATTAAAAATTTCAGCCAATCAGAGGCTTTTATGGCCCCTGGCAGCCATGTTGGATAACCGATCGTAATGAAAGTAACAACACTTGGTTAGACCATTTGCTTCAGTGGTTCTCTAGAAGAAGATTGAAATGTTTATGGACGGACGACGGACGCCAAATGATGACAATAGCTCACCTGATCCTTAGGGTCAGGTGAGCTAAAAACTTACGAGTCATGTTTCCAAAGAACCAAAAATAAACAAACTTACCAGTCATGTTTCCAAAGAACCAAAAATAAACAAACTTACCAGTCATGTTTCCAAATAACCAAAAATAAACAAACTTACCAGTCATGTTTCCAAATAACCAAAAATAAACAAACTTACCAGTCATGTTTCCAAAGAACCAAAAATAAACAAACTTACCAGTCATGTTTCCAAATAACCAAAAATAAACAAACTTACCAGTCATGTTTCCAAAGAACCAAAAATAAACAAACTTACCAGTCATGTTTCCAAAGAACCAAAAATAAACAAACTTACCAGTCATGTTTCCAAATAACCAAAAATAAACAAACTTACCAGTCATGTTTCCAAAGAACCAAAAATAAACAAACTTACCAGTCATGTTTCCAAAGAACCAAAAATAAACAAACTTACCAGTCATGTTTCCAAATAACCAAAAATAAACAAACTTACCAGTCATGTTTCCAAAGAACCAAAAATAAACAAACTTACCAGTCATGTTTCCAAACAACCAAAAACTAAACCCAGGTAAAGCTTCAGCTCTGAAAACACAAACATATTTAATTTATTTGTAATATAAGTAGACAAGTATATATATATTGTATTGTTCAAGTGCTTTGATTGAAATAACTTTTCTAATGCAGTCATTTTCCCACAGTGACTGTTGAATACAAGTTTGACTGTACTATACATTTTGTTTTTCATGGGATGGAATCTTGCTAAGGGGTATACATATAATTTTGATTGATAATACATTCATTGTTGAGGGAACTGATTATTCTATTGATTATTATTAGCACTACTCAACACTATTTCAGTTATTTTGTTGAGGTCAGTTTTATTGGTGGAGGAAAGTGAAGTTCCCGTACAGATTTCACTGTACTGCCAAACTTTATCACATTGAGTATCCCTCTCCACTGACAACAGTAAAACTCATAACTTTAGACGTGAAAAGCATTGATTTCATTGGTAGATGTAAATTAGATCATCACACAATTTCTGAAGATATATGTCATGGTGTTTTTTTGTGTTCATTGAGTGAAGATGATCATTTTATTGATATTGGTGGAATAGTTGACTATCACCGTTTAAGATTTCTTTTCATTATCATTCATCACATTTAAATTCCTTTTACAATTAGCATGTTATCAGATCAATGTTGTATTGTTGAACATTGCTTGTGACAATTAAAGCCATGTGTTGCAGATTATAATTTTTTTTTTTAAAGTTTGTCAGTTAATGTTGTTGAAAACTAAAATATTTTAGCATTAAAACCTACATTTATCAGATTTACATCCATCTGAAATTTCACCTGAAAACAACTCACCTGAGAACGATAGAATCAAAGACACAGAGGTGTTTTGTTGGCTGTGTTGCTAACTGATAGAAGTTGAAACTGTAACCAATCACATGCAATCCTAAAATAAACATGAAACAAATCTTTAGCAATCAAATCAATCATGCTACACAATTATTTTCTTTATTTTTATATTTAAATCCAGCCTAAATGTAAAAAATCACAAATTAATAGTGTGTGCCAAAACTAGCTAGAACACCATTTTAAAAGAATTTGTTCTAATTTATTAAGTAAATTTCATATAATTTTTACTACCCCGAATAAATTTTTACTAGAATGGGGCATAGGGCTAGGGTTTTTTGGTGAAGACTGTTAATACAGGTATTGCCACAAAGGGAGGTAAGATTTGTAAGGGAGATAACTCTATAGTAGATTATTTTTGTTGGAATTTGTAACATTAGAGCCTTAATCTCTGAAAAATTCAATGTCACCATTTAAACCATCTTCGCTAGTCAAGGGTTGCGATTCGGGTCCCCCTTCTCTCCACCCTTGGCGGATCTAGAATATATTTTGAAATTCGCGAGCAATGCAACCTGGTGGTTTATTGAAGTTGTGCCCCTTAGATAGTCGTCATCGCCAGCCAATCAGAATCGCTTTGTTATACGTATGTTGGAGAGTTGAAAATGGCAGGGCCCAGTGAAGAAAAACTTATTTGTGATAAATTTAATTTGGAGGCACTTACTGTCAACCAGTGAAAAGTTTCAAAGCTTTGGCAGACAGGAAAGATGTTTTCATTGGAACCAAAACAGGAAGTGGCATCTTTGCTTACATTTCGTCGATAACATGTGCTCCGTGTAAAACGTCTTCTGATTGGATACATGTACTGGTAGCCGTAACCAATGAAATATTAAAGCGTGAATTCTCAAAATGTATTCTAGATCCGCCAAGGTTGGAGAGAAGGGGGACACGAATCGTAACCCTTGGCTAGCGAAGATGCATTTAAACCAATGTTACACCAACTAAGATAACCACTTACAGTTAGCAGAGGGTGGTTATAAACCTACTACAATTCTTATAACCTTGGGTAGAGGGTGGTTATAAACCTACTATAATTCTTATAACCTTGGGTAGAGGGTGGTTATAAACCTACTACAATTCTTATAACCTTGGGTAGAGGGTGGTTATAAACCTACTACAATTCTTATAACCTTGGGTAGAGGGTGGTTATAAACTTACTATAATTCTTTTAACCTTGGGTAGAGGGTGGTTATAAACCTACTACAATTCTTATAACCTTGGGTAGAGGGTGGTTATAAACCTACTACAATTCTTATAACCTTGGGTAGAGGGTGGTTATAAACCTACTACAAATCTTATAACCTTGGGTAGAGGGTGGTTATAAACCTACTACAATTCTTATAACCTTGGGTAGAGGGTGGTTATAAACCTACTACAATTCTTATAACCTTGGGTAGAGGGTGGTTATAAACCTACTACAAATCTTATAACCTTGGGTAGAGGGTGGTTATAAACCTACTACAAATCTTATAACCTTGGGTAGAGGGTGGTTATAAACCTACTACAATTCTTATAACCTTGGGTAGAGGGTGGTTATAAACCTACTACAATTCTTATAACCTTGGGTAGAGGGTGGTTATAAACCTACTACAAATCTTATAACCTTGGGTAGAGGGTGGTTATAAACCTACTACAATTCTTATAACCTTGGGTAGAGGGTGGTTATAAACCTACTACAATTCTAATAACCTTGGGTAGAGGGTGGTTATAAACCTACTACAATTCTTATAACCTTGGGTAGAGGGTGGTAATAAACCTACTACAATTCTTATAACCTTGGGTAGAGGGTGGTTATAAACTTACTATAATTCTTATAACCTTGGGTAGAGGGTGGTTATAAACCTACTACAATTCTTATAACCTTGGGTAGAGGGTGGTTATAAACCTACTACAATTCTTATAACCTTGGGTAGAGGGTGGTTATAAACTTACTATAATTCTTATAACCTTGGGTAGAGGGTGGTTATAAACCTACTACAATTCTTATAACCTTGGGTAGAGGGTGGTTATAAACCTACTACAATTCTTATAACCTTGGGTAGAGGGACCGCATTGGTGGTGTAATTGGTTAGCTAAGCACGCAGCATTAAGGAGAAAAAGCAAAGACTGGTTGGCACGGAATCAGAATAATGTGTCAGAGTGGAGCAACATGTCTACCCACGGACTAATGTTCAGTGAGCTAGCATTATAAAAATCCAACTCGGCGTGTTGGTCATTGAAAATTAACTTGTTCTCGCCATGATATAGCTGAAAAATTGCTGAATCGGCATTAAACAACACTCACTCACTCACTTAGGTAGAGTAGCATACCCAATACACATCCCCCCCCTCTCCCAACCCAATCTCATAGTTTGATATCATACCTGTAAAAAATAAGGCAGTCCAAGCCACTACTTTGTGGAAGGCAACGTGAGAATCAAACGGAATGTGGAGATTCAGGAAGGTTCCACGTAACCATGTGATTATATTACGACACATCGTCAATAGCAACAAGGAGAATGTGAAACTCATTACTGCAGCAGCTCCCCTAGTCATACTAATTCCGTAACTCATCAAGGCCCTTAATCCACTATGTTCTCTTTCAACAGTGTAATCTGGAAAACAACATAATGAGTATATAGTTATAATGGCAGATCTTGTAAATCTTGACTGTCAGGGACATACCTTCAACGGATACTTGATACAACATTAAGTTTGTCAGTAACTTGTGGCAGGTCTCTCCAGGTACTCCGTTACCTCCACCTTGATACAACATTAAGTTTGTCAGTAACTTGTGGCAGGTCTCTCCAGGTACTCCGTTACCTCCACCTTGATACAACATTAAGTTTGTCAGTAACTTGTGGCAGGTCTCTCCAGGTACTCCGTTACCTCCACCTTGATACAACATTAAGTTTGTCAGTAACTTGTGGCAGGTTTCTCCAGGTACTCCGTTACCTCCACCTTGATACAACATTAAGTTTGTCAGTAACTTGTGGCAGGTTTCTCCAGGTACTCCGTTACCTCCACCTTGATACAACATTTAGTTTGTCAGTAACTTCTGGCAGGTCGGTGGTTTTCTCCAGGTACTCTGTTACCTCCACCTTGATACAACATTAAGTTTGTCAGTAACTTGTGGCAGGTTTCTCCAGGTACTCCGTTACCTCCACCTTGATACAACATTAAGTTTGTCAGTAACTTGTGGCAGGTTTCTCCAGGTACTCCATTACCTCCACCTTGATACAACATTAAGTTTGTCAGTAACTTGTGGCAGGTCGGTGGTTTTCTCCAGGTACTCCGTTACCTCCACCTTGATACAACATTAAGTTTGTCAGTAACTTGTGGCAGGTCAGTGGTTTTCTCCAGGTACTCCGTTACCTCCGCCTTGATACAACATTAAGTTTGTCAGTAACTTGTGGCAGGTCGGTGGTTTTCTCCAGGTACTCCGTTACCTCCACCTTGATACAACATTAAGTTTGTCAGTAACTTGTGGCAGGTCTCTCCAGGTACTCCGTTACCTCCACCTTGATACAACATTAAGTTTGTCAGTAACTTGTGACAGGTCGGTGGTTTTCTCCAGGTACTCCGTTACCTCCACCTTGATACAACATTAAGTTTGTCAGTAACTTGTGGCAGGTCGGTGGTTTTCTCCAGGTACTCCGTTACCTCCACCTTGATACAACATTAAGTTTGTCAGTAACTTGTGACAGGTCGGTGGTTTTCTCCAGGTACTCCGTTACCTCCACCAATAAAACAGACAGCCACAACATAACTGAAATATTGGTGAAAGTGACGTTAAACACCAAAACCCACCCAACCCAATCAACAGATATTAAATTCTCTTCAGCCTAATCATTTCATTAAGTTAGGGTTAGGATTATGGTATTTAATGCCACTTTCAACAATATTTCAGCTATATTGTGACGGTCAGTTTTAATGGTGGAATTTATTAGTTCTAAGGATGAAGTATAATGTAAACAACTTCATAAAAATTCAGAGAAATTTTTAATTCAAAGTAGTTATTTTCAAATAACTTTAAGAAGAATGCTTTTCAAATTGTCATGATCCTCTGGTTTCCTCCACCAACAAAACTGACCGCCACGATATAACTGAAATATTGTTGAAAGTGGCGTTAAAAACCATCAAACAAAGAAATCATCATGATTAATACACAGACTTGTCTACAGAAGTACTATCATTGTATTGTGTTCGAGACGAAATCAATTCACTTTCGTATTTAATTTCTGTACTCTTTTATTGTAATGAAATTATATAGTAAAACTACATTAAATTCTGCTTTTGTTGATAAAAAATAAAATAAAATCAGACAATAATTGACTTCAGGATAGTTTTTGAAAAATTGTTTTTTTATAGGGAAAATGGGAAACATGTGAATATATTTGTCCACTGTTTGTATATCTATGTAAAGCTACACTTACTGTATGTATCAATGATATACACTCACAATAAAACCACATCAATGATATAATAGTGTTCTCACCTCAAGTGTGGTAGATCATGAGTTCAAGTCCCGGTCAAAGACTATAAAAGTGGTATTTGTTGCTTCTCCACTAAGCATGCAGCATTAAGGAGAAAGAACAAAGACTGGTTGGCTTGGAATCAGGATAATGTGCCCAAATAGGGTGACATGTCCACAAGCAGACTGTTGTTTCAGTGAGCTAGCACTATAAAAATCCAACTAAGCGTGAAGCGTGTTGGTCTAGTACAAAAAGGTCCTCATCATCATCCCATTTGAAATTAACTTGTTCTCGCCATGATATACCAAAAAAAATTGCTGAGTTGGCGTTGAACAACAATCACTCACTCATTATACTCACAATAAAAACGTTCTGTAAACAGCCCTAAACAAATACCATAAAACAAGACAAGGTAGAAGATATGTTGTCTGTTGTTTTCTATGAAATGTGCCATTGTTTTCAACTTTGATTTCACCGGAGAATACTTTTCTCTGACCGCTTCAAACTTTGTATTCAGTTGTTCACTTATGTTACTGGACTTGAGACTGTTGGACCGGCTGTCATCACTGTTTGTGGACATCTGGACGCTAGACTTTCTACGATTTTCCAAGTTGGACGCAGTACTTGACTTTCTTCTTCCTATGTCTATACTCCTAAATAAGCAAACATTTCTTAAATTATTAAATGAAAACAAAATCCACGATAAAAAAAAAGTTTCAAACAATTTAAAAATGACTAAAAAAAAACAAATTTGAAAATATGTTGATCATAGTTATAGTTTATTCAATAATTAATTGTGTTTACTAAAATCATTTTCATTTTAAACATATTTTATTCATAAATAAATGAAATGGATTGGATAGCAGGCAATAGCCTATATAAATCCTCTCCATACACAAGGCAACAGCAACAATCAACAATGCATGCAGTTAATATTTACAATACACAATATAGAATTTCATACTCAAAGGGAAATAACTCGAGTATACAATAGCAGTCAGAAATCTCATATATTCAGTTATTGATAAGTAATTAACAAATTTGGCTGATATGAGATCTACTAATTTTTTTTAAATACACTTAGTTGCTATCTAAAAGTGTTAACCAGTGTACGATGTTGCTAGATTTATTACCTCTCAATTTAATTAAAATACTTAATTCATTTCAGAAATTTTTTATTAGCGTGCAGTAGGTAATCATAGTGTAAATATGAGATTTATGACATTATATATACATGTATATATTTATAAAACAAAATAAATTATAAATAGAATATCAATAAGTTAATTTAATTTAGTCATGTGAGAGGTATAGTACCGATATTTGCAATCATGGTCCATCATATGTGAGAATACTGTTATAGTTTAAAATGTTTAAAAAAAATTAAATTTATATTACTATATTATTATCAAATCGTTTGCTCCGCTTAATAAAGGAATGTACTGCACGAAAAAGTTTTACATTCTGATTATAATCAGAGGTTTCACTTCCATAAAGAATGGTTTGAATAGTAAATTCTATGTTATGTTCATTAAAGGAATCAACAAGTTGTTGCCTATGAATATTATATAAAGGGCAGTGCATAAAATAATGGGAGGGGCTTTCACAGGGATCATTGCAATGTGGGCAAGATGGTCTGTCAGATAAGTGATGTTGATTTTTTGTTGTTGCAAATTTCAAATTATACTTCTGCATTTATAAAAAGAAAAGTAAAGGTGCTTACATGGCTTTTAAATGGATGATAGTTCATGTGATTTTAGACTAAATACGTACCAAGTTTGGTCAAAATCCATTGAAGGATGTTGATTCTAGAGTGTTCACAAGGATGTTACAGGCTAACAATTAGACCCTGTGACCTTGACCTTTGACCTTGAAAATCATTAGGGTTCCAGATTCTCTTAAGGACTAAGTATGTACCAAGTTTGGTCAAAATCCATCGAAGGATGTTGATTCTAGAGTGTTCACAAGGATGCTACGGAAGGATGGACGGACGGTAGCGTTACTATATCCCTTCGCTCAAAAGATTGGAAAGATAAAAATATTTTAACGTCTTTGGAAGCAATAAAAGCAAAATACATGGTTCATTACACAATAGAGCAAATTGACCATTAATGTCGTTGAACTAGTAATTATTAACTTATTTTGTCTATAAAATAATATTACCTTGATATCATTATTCACAGATAAAATGGTGAAGATAAAAAATAGCTTTGTTATCTAAGCATAATACATATTAAGAAATAACACAAATTCAAAAATGAAGAATAAATATGAAAATAGATAAATGAATGCCATTGAAAATTAATAAATTTATTTGATCTAAATGAATACATTTTGTAATTAAAATGTCTTCATACTTTAATAGAAACTAAGATATCAAATTTAGTGCACACGATGAGTTTCTGGAATAACCTTCATCAGGTACACTCATAATAACCTTCATCAGGTATGCTCATAATAACCTTCATCAGGTACGCTCAAAATAACCTTCATCAGGTACGCTCATAATAACCTTCATCAGGTACGCTCATAATAACCTTCATCAGGTGACGCTCCGAATAACCTTCATCAGGTACACTCATAATAACCTTCATCAGGTACGCTCAAAATAACCTTCATCAGGTACGCTCATAATAACCTTCATCAGGTACACTCATAATAACCTTCATCAGGTACACTCAGAATAACCTTAATCAGGTACACTCATAATAACCTTCATCAGGTACACTCATAATAACCTTCATCAGGTACGCTCATAATAACCTTCATCAGGTACACTCATAATAACCTTCATCAGGTACACTCATTATAACATTCATCAGGTACGCTCATAATAACCTTCATCAGGTATGCTCATAATAACCTTCATCAGGTACACTCATAATAACCTTCATTAGGTACACTCATAATAACCTTCATCAGGTATGCTCATAATAACCTTCATCAGGTACACTCATAATAACCTTCATCAGGTACACTCAGAATAACCTTCATCAGGTACACTAATAATAACCTTCATCAGGTACACTCATAATAACCTTCATCAGGTATGCTCATAAAAACCTTCATCAGGTACGCTCATAATAACCTTCATCAGGTACACTCATAATAACCTTCATCAGGTACACTCATTATAACCTTCATCAGGTATGCTCATAATAACCTTCATCAGGTACGCTCATAATAACCTTCACCAGGTACACTCATAATAACCTTCATCAGGTATGCTCATAATAACCTTCATCAGGTACGCTCATAATAACCTTCATCAGGTACACTCATAATAACCTTCATCAGGTATGCTCATAATAACCTTCATCAGGTATGCTCATAATAACCTTCATCAGGTACACTCATAATAACCTTCATCAGGTACGCTCATAATAACCTTCATCAGGTACACTCATAATAACCTTCATCAGGTACACTCATAATAACCTTCATCAGCTATACTCATAATAACCTTCATCAGGTACGCTCATAATAACCTTCATCAGGTATGCTCATAATAACCTTCATCAGGTACACTCATAATAACCTTCATCAGGTACGCTCATAATAACCTTCATCAGGTATGCTCATAATAACCTTTATCAGGTACGCTCATAAAAACTTCATCAGGTACGCTCATAATAACCTTCATCAGGTATGCTCATAATAACCTTCATCAGGTATGCTCATAATAACCTTCATCAGGTACGCTCATAATAACCTTCATCGGGTACACTCATAATAACCTTCATCAGGTACACTCATAATAACCTTCATCAGGTATGCTCATAATAACCTTCATCAGGTACACTCATAATAACCTTCATCAGGTACACTCATAATAACCTTCATCAGGTACACTCATAATAACCTTCATCAGGTACACTCATAATAACCTTCATCAGGTACGCTTATAATAACCTTCATCAGGTACACTCATAATAACCTTCATCAGGTATGCTCATAATAACCTTCATCAGGTACACTCATAATAACCTTCATCAGGTATGCTCATAATAACCTTCATCAGGTACGCTCATAATAACCTTCATCAGGTACACTCATAATAACCTTCATCAGGTACGCTCATAATAACCTTCATCAGGTACACTCATAATAACCTTCATCAGGTACGCTCATAATAACCTTCATCAGGTACACTCATAATAACCTTCATCAGGTATGCTCATAATAACCTTCATCAGGTACGCTCATAATAACCTTCATCAGGTATGCTCATAATAACCTTCATCAGGGATGCTCATAATAACCTTCATCAGGTACACTCATAATAACCTTCATCAGGTACACTCATAATAACCTTCATCAGGTACACTCATAATAACCTTCATCAGGTACGCTCATAATAACCTTCATCAGGTATGCTCATAATAACCTTCATCAGGTACGCTCACAATAACCTTCATCAGGTACACTCATAATAACCTTCATCAGGTACGCTCATAATAACCTTCATCAGGTACACTCATAATAACCTTCATCAGGTATGCTCATAATAACCTTCATCAGGTACGCTCATAATAACCTTCATTAGGTATGCTCATAATAACCTTCATCAGGTATGCTCATAATAACCTTCATCAGATACACTCATAATAACCTTCATCAGGTACACTCATAATAACCTTCATCAGGTATGCTCATAATAACCTTCATCAGGTATGCTCATAATAACCTTCATCAGGTATGCTCATAATAACCTTCATCAGGTATGCTCATAATAACCTTCATCAGGTACACTCGTAATAACCTTCATCAGGTACACTCATAATAACCTTCATCAGGTATGCTCATAATAACCTTCATCAGGTATGCTCATAATAACCTTCATCAGATACACTCATAATAACCTTCATCAGGTACACTCATAATAACCTTCATCAGGTACGCTCATAATAACCTTCATCAGGTATGCTCATAATAACCTTCATCAGGTATGCTCATAATAACCTTCATCAGGTACGCTCATAATAACCTTCATCAGGTATGCTCATAATAACCTTCATCAGGTACGCTCATAATAACCTTCATCAGGTATGCTCATAATAACCTTCATCAGGTATGCTCATAATAACCTTCATCAGGTACACTCATAATAACCTTCATCAGGTATGCTCATAATAACCTTCATCAGGTATGCTCATAATAACCTTCATCAGGTATGCTCATAATAACCTTCATCAGGTACACTCATAATAACCTTCATCAGGTACACTCATAATAACCTTCATCAGGTATGCTCATAATAACCTTCATCAGGTACGCTCATAATAACCTTCATCAGGTACACTCATAATAACCTTCATCAGGTACGCTCGTAATAACCTTCATCAGGTATGCTCATAATAACCTTCATCAGGTACGCTCATAATAACCTTCATCAGGTATGCTCATAATAACCTTCATCAGGTATGCTCATAATAATCTTCATCAGATACACTCATAATAACCTTCATCAGGTACGATCATAATAACCTTCATCAGGTACGCTCATAATAACCTTCATCAGGTATGCTCATAATAACCTTCATCAGGTATGCTCATAATAACCTTCATCAGGTATGCTCATAATAACCTTCATCAGGTATGCTCATAATAACCTTCATCAGGTACACTCATAATAACCTTCATCAGGTACACTCATAATAACCTTCATCAGGTACACTCATAATAACCTTCATCAGGTACACTCACAATAACCTTCATCAGGTACACTCACAATAACCTTCATCAGGTACACTCACAATAACCTTCATCAGGTACGCTCATAATCAAAAGATTGGAAAGATAAAAAAGTTTTAAAGTCTTTGGCAGCAATAAAGGGCCTAAATATGATAGACAAAATCAGCTACGGTCACCTATGCCTGAGGGAAATGAACCAGGAACTGTTAATTTCAATAATAAATATATCTTACAAAATCGGCTACGGTCACCTATGCTTGCAGTAGGAGAACCTTAGTTTGAATAATAATTACATTATTTAGGAACTATAAATTTCAACAATAAATATATCTTAGTAATACAATGGTCAATATGTGATACACATGGAATATAGATATAAATATTTATGTAATAATTTCTGAAAGATATCGCACAAATAGGTGGTTAATCATGGAATATCACATTAAGAAGATAATAAGTTTTTATATCACAAGGTGCAGAGAGTTAAATTAGGAAGGGGTAAGGTTAGGTGGTAACGGTGTTTAACATCACTTTCAACAATATTTCAGTTATATCGTGGTGTTCAGTTTTATTTGTGGAGGAAACTGGAGTAATTGGAGAAAACCACTGACCTGTCACAAGTCACTGACAAACTTTATCACATAAAGTTGTATCGAGTACACCAAGCCTCAGCGGGATTCGAACTCGCAATCGTAGTGATAGGCACTGATTGAATAGGTAGTTGTAAATCCAACTACCATACAACCACGACCATGACTGCCATGTTATATTAGGAAGATAAAAGATCAGAAGTGGCAGACAGTAGAAGAAAACTAAGCATACAAAATCTGAATGAAGAAATCAAGATTAGAGAATATGTAGACAATTACCAGAATCTACAGGTTTTTTTACTGAAATAAAACAAAAATTAGTTATTATTAATAACACAGTTGATCATAAAATAGAGCCAAATCTGCCCATGCAGTCACCTCTATTAAGCAGTCACATGTATTAAAAGGTCACCTTTTTCTTGTCATGTCATAGAAAATTTAATATGAATTGAACGTCTTTTAAGAGGTCAGCTGTCTTATAAAGCCATTTTTGATTGGTTCCAAGGGTCATGACCTCTTAATACAGGTTTGACTGTATATAATGTTTTCAATTCTGCAGATTTGAATTGAATTTACTTTTAAATATTTGTTTTAAATGGTAATTAATATATTCTTCATTGGGTCTGTACATGTGTTTTTTTCACCCCTTGGATAAAGTAGTCCGTTAATTTAGGTGAAAAAGATTTTTCTATTTTACCCTGGTTCCTGGATAAGACAATCTACATGAGCATTTCCCCGCAAAATTATTTTCCATTGCTGAAGTAAATTGTTGATTTATTGATATACATCCGTGTCTTGGCAGTATTCTAAATGTATTTTATAATAAAATAAATAGGCTGTATTCTTAAATGCCACTAAAACACTGATAAATACCTCTATTTAACACACATTTCACATTTTCCAGAACTACTTTTCTTAGAATTTGTTCAAAGGGAGATAATTCATAATTTGAAAGTATACAAAAAGTAAACAAACATTGACATGGTAGAAAGGGGTGAGAAAAAGAGTCAAACATAGTGAAAGGTGCAAGATCGTAAAATATGAAACACCCTCGGGTAAGATTTAAATTGCATCTGACGAGGCTTGTCTCAGATTTTGCGATCTTGCACCTCTCCCGATGTTAGATCCTTATACTCACTGTTTTCTCCCATGATCTATTTATAGCAACAGCAGCCATTTTAAGTGATTGGTGAGATCATCAAATTTCAAATTCAAATTTAGGCAATATATTGATGATTCAGCCGAAATTTATTTTAAATTTGAATATGCAAGCTTCACCCAAGGTTTCTAATTTTTTTCACAATGAATGACAATGGAAGAAAAACAAATAATGTGCCCATCTACGGACCCCACATTAAATATTGTAGGTCATGTGTAGTATTATAGAAGGACAGATTAATCTACAGAAACACTAACAGCCTAATAAATGTTCAACATTATTGTTCTTCAACCTTAGAGTTATGGTGTTTAACTCCACTTTCAACAATATATCAGTTATATCATGGCTGTCAGTTTTATTGGTGGAGAAAACCAGAGTACCCCGAAAAGCCACAGACCTGCCGCAAAATGTCATTTATCACATAACGTTGTATCGAGTACACCTCTCCATGAGTGGAATTCAAACTCACAACTTCAGTGGTGATAGGAACTGATTGCACAGGTAGTTGTAAGTCCAACTACCATTTGATCACAAGAATAAGTCTATACAGAAATTACAGAAAACGCCACTTTCACCAATATTTCAGCTACATCATGGCGACCAGTTTTAGTGGTAGAGGAAGCCGGAGTACCCAAAGAGAACCATCGACCATGGTCAAGCAACTGGTAAACTTTATCACTTGTGGTTGCGAGTCGAGTGCACCATTTATTGTAACTTACAAAGCCGGGCGTGAACCCATGCCTTATTGGTAATAGTCTTGTATGAGTTATTAGGTAATCCACTACCTAACTCATTGAGCCACCCTACATTCTGGTGTCAACACACATAGTAAACATGTTAAACATTACGTGGATCATGAACATATTTTAATTATAATTTATCTTGTTTAAGCATCTAACTAGTACTTACGTCCTTTTCTTATCATTCGATGGATAACAGTTTTTTCTCCCTGAAATAAATTTGGTAAATTATAGAAAATGCTTGAAAAAAAAGATTTAAAATCTAACAAGGAAAACTTCTGCAAATTGTCAATTACTACAAGAAAATATAAAAAAGCCTCATACAATTTTATACACCTAAGATAAGCAGCTCCATAGAACCTACAACAGTGGCATTAAATGTGCTCAGTTGGTGAAATTATCATAATTTCTATCACCAATCAAAACAACATTAGTTGTTCATTGTATTTTTTTAATTCTTCTTTTAAGGCGATACACTTAACATGCAATATTTTGTTCATCTTTGACTGTCCAATCAAATGCAAGACAACTAATTACCTTTTCCATTGCCCAATCACACAACAGGTCTTAGCGAGTGCTCAGCATTAATACTGGTAGGCTGATCGCTGATTGGTCAGTTGGAAATATGAACCCTGACATGGCCCAATACAGGATCTGTTAGATATTAGCGTATCGCCAAAAAAAATCTACCTAACTGAGCAAGCATGTTAACAATTACATCATATATGGGGTTGTGTCCACATGGAAACCATGGGTTTATTCTTTGTAAATAACCAAAACATCATATTAAGCAGAGCATTTAAAATAAAATGTGTGGCCACCTGGTGGGTAGATACAATAATACAATGTGGCCACCTGGTGAGTAGATACAATAATACAATGTGGCCACCTGGTGGGTAGATACAATAATACAGTGAAACTTGTCTGAAGCAAACCCAGAATTCTATATAAACCCAACTATAAATAAAGTCCAAATGTATGAAATCTTTGTTAATTTAACCTGTATAAACTCAGAACCTCTTTATTCTGAACACACAGAAATATCAATACTGGAGTGTGCGGTTATGTACATTTGTGTTAGTGGAATCGTTTTTACCTATATTTCTACAATTATTTGATTCGATTTTGGGACTGTTCCGACAGTGTCATATTTTGTCATATTACTTGTATAGGAAAAACTAGAAAATGAGAGATAACTCTAGTATAATGTTTGTAATGAGAGATAATTTTAGTACAATGTTTGTAATGAGAGATAACTCTAGTACAATGTTTGTAATGAGAGATAATTCTAGTACAATGTTTGTAATGAGAGATAACTCTAGTACAATGTTTGTAATGAGAGATAACTCTAGTACAATGTTTGTAATGAGAGATAACTCTAGTACAATGTTTGTAATGAGAGATAACTCTAGTACATTGTTTGTAATGAGAGATAACTCTAGTACAATGTTTGTAATGAGAGATAACTCTAGTACAATGTTTGCAATGAGAGATAACTCTAGTACAATGTTTGTAATGAGAGATAACTCTAGTACAATGTTTGTAATGAGAGATGACTCTAGTACAATGTTTGTAATGAGAGATAACTCTAGTACAATGTTTGTAATGAGAGATAACTCTAGTGCAATGTTTGTAATGAGAGATAGCTCTAGTGCATTGTTTGTAATGGGAGATAGCTCTAGTACAATGTTTGTAATGAAAGATAACTCTAGTACAATGTTTGTAATGAGAGATAACTCTAGTACAATGTTTGTAATGAGAGATAACTCTAGTACAATGTTTGTAATGAGAGATAACTCTAGTACAATGTTTGTAATGAGAGATAACCCTAGTACAATGTTTGTAATGAGAGATAACTCTAGTACAATGTTATGAGAGATAACTCTAGTACAATGTTTGTAATGAGAGATAACTCTAGTACAATGTTATGAGAGATAACTCTAGTACAATGTTTGTAATGAGAGATAACTCTAGTATAATGTTTGTAATGAGAGATAATTTTAGTACAATGTTTGTAATGAGAGATAACTCTAGTACAATGTTTGTAATGAGAGATAATTCTAGTACAATGTTTGTAATGAGAGATAACTCTAGTACAATGTTTGTAATGAGAGATAACTCTAGTACAATGTTTGTAATGAGAGATAACTCTAGTACAATGTTTGTAATGAGAGATAACTCTAGTACATTGTTTGTAATGAGAGATAACTCTAGTACAATGTTTGTAATGAGAGATAACTCTAGTACAATGTTTGTAATGAGAGATAACTCTAGTACAATGTTTGTAATGAGAGATAACTCTAGTACAATGTTATGAGAGATAACTCTAGTACAATGTTTGTAATGAGAGATAACTCTAGTATAATGTTTGTAATGAGAGATAACTCTAGTACAATGTTTGTAATGAGAGATAACTCTAGTACAATGTTTGTAATGAGAGATAATTTTAGTACAATGTTTGTAATGAGAGATAACTCTAGTACAATGTTTGTAATGAGAGATAATTCTAGTACAATGTTTGTAATGAGAGATAACTCTAGTACAATGTTTGTAATGAGAGATAACTCTAGTACAATGTTTGTAATGAGAGATAACTCTAGTACAATGTTTGTAATGAGAGATAACTCTAGTATAATGTTTGTAATGAGAGATAACTCTAGTACAATGTTTGTAATGAGAGATAACTCTAGTACATTGTTTGTAATGAGAGATAACTCTAGTACAATGTTTGTAATGAGAGATAACTCTAGTACAATGTTTGTAATGAGAGATAACTCTAGTACAATGTTTGTAATGAGAGATAACTCTAGTACAATGTTATGAGAGATAACTCTAGTACAATGTTTGTAATGAGAGATAACTCTAGTATAATGTTTGTAATGAGAGATAACTCTAGTACAATGTTTGTAATGAGAGATAACTCTAGTACAATGTTTGTAATGAGAGATAATTTTAGTACAATGTTTGTAATGAGAGATAACTCTAGTACAATGTTTGTAATGAGAGATAATTCTAGTACACTGTTTGTAATGAGAGATAACTCTAGTACAATGTTTGTAATGAGAGATAACTCTAGTACAATGTTTATAATGAGAGATAACTCTAGTACAATGTTTGTAATGAGAGATAACTCTAGTACAATGTTTGTAATGAGAGATAACTCTAGTACAATGTTATGAGAGATAACTCTAGTACAATGTTTGTAATGAGAGATAACTCTAGTATAATGTTTGTAATGAGAGATAACTCTAGTACAATGTTTGTAATGAGAGATAACTCTAGTACAATGTTTGTAATGAGAGATAATTTTAGTACAATGTTTGTAATGAGAGATAACTCTAGTACAATGTTTGTAATGAGAGATAATTCTAGTACACTGTTTGTAATGAGAGATAACTCTAGTACAATGTTTGTAATGAGAGATAACTCTAGTACAATGTTTATAATGAGAGATAACTCTAGTACAATGTTTGTAATGAGAGATAACTCTAGTACATTGTTTGTAATGAGAGATAACTCTAGTACAATGTTTGTTTTTCATTTTACTTGTATTGGAAAAAAAAATACAAAAAAGGAAAATAACTCTGGTACAAGTACCTTTCCATTCTAACCCAGCATTCCATATTTTATCCATCTGTGGAGACAAAAGCTGACAGAAATCATCAAAGTTGTAGGAAGTCTGATCATTTAATCCGTTCTCACTACATATTGATTCTACCAAACTTTCCATCTCTGATTTACTCAGGTTGCTATGGGCCATCTCTAGTAATGAGCTATAAATAGACCAAAGGCAGACATCTTAAAAAAAACAAGGATTTTTAGGAGCGGATTACTATACACCTTCTAAGCTTGTCTCTGAATCCTACAATATGTGGGGGCCATCGTGGTCGGGATCATATGGTAGTTGGATTTACCTATGCAATCAGAGCCTAACGTTCCCTGCTCAGGAAAGGTGTACTTGATACAACATTATGTGATAAAGTTTAATAAAGATTGTCAGTTACTTGCAGCAGGTCAGTGGTTTACTCCGATTTCCTCCACCAATAAAACTGACCTCCACGATATAACTGAAATACTGTTGAAAGTGGCGTTAAATACCATAAACCAAATTAAACCGAATCCTGAAATATGTAATTTTATATCTGTGTTATATAATGTAGTCTGTTTCTTAAATGAATAAGTATGTTTAAACTAACAATTAAGCTTTTGAAAATTTAAGCATACTTCCCCCCCCCCCCCCACCCACCCACCAACTGGATAAACATAAAATCTGGCAGAAAAATAAGAAGAACTATTGTTGATCACAGACATATCGAAAATCCAAGACAACTTGTCTGACATTCCGTCAAGCAATTTAGAAAAACTGTCTGACCGAAAGAAAATTCGTCTGACCGAATAAAAAACCTAAAATGCCACCACATATTCCACATCACCATTAAAAACTCATTTATTTGTTTAACATGTTTACTTCAAGAATACATTTTTAGGTATTCAGTTATCTCGTGTCAATCTCAATATTTGTTCAAAATTAAAAAGCTCATCCTGGAAATCATAGCATTCATCTTCATAATCATCATCAATGTCTCTATCACACAGGAGGTTACTTGCTATTTCTGTGTTTATAAGAGATAAAAGTGTGGGACGGTCCACACTGCACACTAGTGTCAACATTATGACCAATTTCAATGTCAGAATCATTATGAATAATGTCCAAATCATCCTCATTAATAAGCACAGTTACTTGTACAGATTCAATGATATCTGTCTGAGTATCAATGCATGTAGTGCATGTCATCACGTTTTTTTCCTTGTAAAACTCTGTTTGCCATTTTGAGGGAAATTTCCTGTCAGGACGATTTTTTTCATACTCCTGTTTCTTTTTTTGTTTTTCATCGTCATTTTCAATCTGTTTCCTTTTTTTTCCCTGGGGTCGCTCCAGGATAGAATCTCAACAGCGATATTTTGAGGAATCAGTCATCATTTGTGTCGAAAGGACTTGACCAATCAAACAGCTTCTCTCAAATCATGAATCTTTCGTTCCTAACCATGTCGGACCATTAAGTTTCGATTTTTTTTACAAATGACAATGTACGAAGAAATTAGGTTTTAAGAACATATTTAATGCAGAATACAAACTTTATCAACCTACAGAAACTTACGAATAGAATATATATTTTCAAAATACAAATAGTTAAAATGATATTCGTTTTGGTTTATTTTAAAGACCGTTCTAGTCGAATGCCGATCTATGTTTAGGACGAATTATATTTCTTTTAGGGAAGTTACTCGATTAGGATTACGCAATGGTCAAGGTAAGTTATTCACAGAAAACGCTTATTTAAAGAAATAAACATGCTATTGCAAGACAGATCGACTTTTAAAAACAAAGTTTGATGGACCGACAAAGAGAAAATTGTTTCCTGACCGAACAATTTTTATCAGACTTTCTGACCGATATGCCGAAAACATCGTCGGACCAGCTTGATTTGTACCTGTCAGGTCCGACGGTCTAAAAAAAAGAAAATTCTCATTCTATATTGAGTTCAGACATAACTTTAAAAATATTTTGAAATCGTCTTGAACACATATTGTGCGCTCACATGTAGTTAAAATGTTTTACAGTGTTGTGTGAACACAACACTTCAACAAATTGTAATAAAACAAATTTTGTTTAGTCCTTAACCTCTTGTGTGTTGGCGCAAATCTTTTTAATGAAACATTTCCCAAAACGTTTTAATTTTGATGTCTGAAAACCGAGTTTGGCTTCTCAAACATTTCAAAGCAGAAAAACATCAAAAATGGTTCCCATGTGAACCCATGATTTGCACATTATTCTTAACACCCCTTTAAGCAAGTTTCCAGTTTTTATACCTACCCAAACATTCTAGATAATTCATCCCTTTCTAAACAACCTTTACCATCCATGTCAAACATCCTAAATAATAAATGGAGTTTTTCTTGACAAGATCCTGAAAAAAAAGGAACAACAATTAATTCAGACATCAGCTTCATTAAAATCAATTACAATTTCATGTCAAAATATTATACTGGGTAATTTTTTTTTATAATTTCGGCTAAAATATAACTTAACTTGTTACTTCTCACATATATGTCTACACTCCCTCCCCCCTCCCTCAATAAATATTTTTATTGCATTTATTTTTTGGTGTTTGAAAGTGCACTAAATTTGATATCTACGTTTTTATTACTATCACTGGGTTGACACCTCTGCTGGTGGACTATTAGTACCCAACGGTATCATCCGCCCTGTAGTCAGTGTGTCTCAGTACTGACATGGTGACTATTAGTACCCAAGGGTATCAGCCACCCAGTAGTCAGTGTGTCTCGGCCCTGTAGTCAGTGTGTCTCGGCACTGACATGGTTTTTAGATATACAGTCAAACTTGTCTATAGCGACCATTGAAGGGAGTTCTGAAAAAAGATCGCATAAGACAGGGGGTCGTTGAATAGAGGTTATGGTATTTGCTCCCAAAGTCTCGAGAGGAAAAACCTACATGTAGTTCGGGTATATAATCCACATCAACTTGTAACTCGTTCGTGTGGAGGACAAATGCATGAATAGAGCTTAAATTCTGGCAAGAAAAAGGTATAATGAAATAAAAAATATGTTCAATTATCGTTAAATATTTCCATACTTTGTGGGTGAAATTAAAAAAAAAAGAATATTAAATGATCGAATTTTTTTACTTTCTTTCAACAGCTATTGTTATCTTAATTGTTATCGTAATTAGAATTAATCATTATGATTAGAAGAATGAAATTTCCTGACAAAACGTTTTCAAACTTCAATCACTCAACGAAAGCTATAAATAGCCTAATCACACAATCAGCATGTGTTTACCTTGATCTGTTACCGCACGTTAAATGAATGTTGACAGAAATATATGCTGGGAACCAGTACTTCATACAATAATTTTCAAAATCACGATTATTTATTCATAAAACTGAAAGATTAAAACGGTATTTTCTATAATAAGCAATTTTAAATATTTAAATATAAATAAGAAATAAACCCAAATAAACCAAAACAACAATAATAAATCATCACGTGAACAACTTACCTGTAAACAAAAATGGCGGTCTTACACAATAACGCTCATCGTGACTTCATTTAATATGAAAAATCTATTATTATGAACTAGTAACAGGTATGGACTTTGGTAGTGAGATGTTGTCAGTAGATCATGCAAATATCAGCTAGAGGGATATTGGCAACAATCGCTGTGTCAGCTGGGAAAAACGGACATTTTTCCAAAGTCGGGACTGTATGTTTATTTATTATCTAACTTCCGGTTTGATAATAATCTTCTAATAGTCGTTATATGAAGGATTTTTACCCAAAGAACATGGTCGTTAGTCGCGTTAGACAGTGGGTTGTTATATAAAGGTCGAATGCACGGGAAAACGCTGGTGAGGAATAAATAAGGTCGGCTAACAAAGGAAGTGGTTATATAGAGGGGGTCACTGAGACAAGTTTGACTGTAGTGTGCACTAAACTTGATATCTACATTCTTATTATTGAAATTATAAAATAATGAGAGCAAAGGGAGATAACTCATGCTATATACAAAACAATCTGAAACAATAAAATCTTTATTACAAATTCTTAATTAACACTGATAGTAATACACTACTAATTTGTGCCACCATGAGAGGCCACCTCCTATCTCATAAGGCCACATTTTCAGTGTAAAAGAGGTGGCCTTATATGAGGAGGCTACAGTACTTGCTGATATGTACAATATTTTAGGGGGGGCCGTCGTGGTCGTGATCATATGGTAGTTGGATTTATAACTACCTATGCAATGAGTGCCTACCACCACTAACGTTGCGAGTTTGAATCCCACTCAGGCGAGGTGTACTAGATACATCATTATGTGATAAAGTTTGTCAGTGACTTGCAGCAGGTCAGTGATTTTCTTCGGGTACTCCTGTTTCCTTCACCAATAAAACTGACTGCCACAATATAACTGAAATATTGTTGAAAGTGGCATTAAACACCATAACATTAACCCTAACAATATTTTAGATTGTATATTTCCAACGAAAAATAACTTACCTTTTGAAAACAAAACGACAGCGTTGAGGAAATCTCTGAATGAGATGTAGCCATTCCCGTCAGAGTCTAAGAGGCTAAACATGTTCTCTACAAATTCTGAATTAGGCTTACAAGCCAGAGCATGGGCAAATTCTTCCTGTTAAAAATAGAGATATCACATCAGTTGTCAGACAGTGCTAATATTATGTTACTGTAAAAACTGTATGCACTAAAATTTTAAGTAAATAAAACATAACTGATTTAATCCCATTACCATAGCAGGTGATAACTCTTAACAGATTTAATCCCATTACCATAGCAGGTGATAACTCTTAACAGATTTAATCCCATTTCCATAGCAGGTGATAACTCTTAACAGATTTAATCCCATTACCATAGCAGGTGATAACTCTTAACAGATTTAATCCCATTTCCATAGCAGGTGATAACTCTTAACAGATTTAATCCCATTACCATAGCAGGTGATAACTCTTAACAGATTTAATCCCATTTCCATAGCAGGTGATAACTCTTAACAGATTTAATCCCATTACCATAGCAGGTGATAACTCTTAACAGATTTAATCCCATTACCATAGCAGGTGATAACTCTTAACAGATTTAATCCCATTACCATAGCAGGTGATAACTCTTAACAGATTTAATCCCATTTCCATAGCAGGTGATAACTCTTAACAGATTTAATCCCATTACCATAGCAGGTGATAACTCTTAACAGATTTAATATTGCTATGGTTAACTGCATTCAAACCTTTGTTGATTTTTTGTATGTTTGTGTATAGTGATGTCCAACATTTTGTTCTAGCAAATTTCTTCATGTTTTGAGTTCCGTGTTGTGATGTCAGCTACAATTTCTGCATGAAAATGATGTTCGGCTTGAACTCCAGTTGTTTGTAGGAGGGCTCATGTCTTATTTACGTTATTTGTGTTTGTTTGTGTATAGTGGTGTCCAATACATATTGTTTATATGTTTTTTGTTTTGTTTTTCTTCGTCTTGTGTACCCTATGTTGCTAGTTTCTCTGGATTGTTTTTGTTTTATTTGTCTTCGTCTTGTGTACCCTATGTTGTCAGTTTCTCTGGATTGTTTTTGCTTTATTTGTCTTCGTCTTGTGTACCCTATGTTGCTAGTTTCTCTGGATTATCCATTCTTGTTTGCCCTTTCAGTTTTCTCTAACGTTTATTGAGCTAAATAAAGGTGGAGAAGTGTAAATCATCATAACTGGTTTACTCCTGCTACACTTAGTTTCCGTCTTTGTTCCTTGAAGTCTAAGGTTTTCCCAAGAATTGGTTTATCTTCTTGTAGTTAGGTTCATTTGTCCACTGTTTAATTCATTATTTTCAAGTTTATTATTTTAGTACATTTACTTATATATCTATCTATACATTCAAAATAAATTACATAGTGTCCTTTTAGTGTATTAGTAATAAAAATAGTTTACGTCCATGTGTATGTTGTCATTCATGTTTGTGATAGTTTATGTTGTTCATTCAATAGTATGTGGCTTCGTTGAGTGGAATTAAATCTGTGCAGGTTTTTTGTTTAAGAAATAATTCATGGAATCCATATGTATATATTGTTTTTACCACGGGTAGGCCTTTATGTCACGAAGTTTTACCCCAAGCATAAGCGAGGGGTAAAAAGCTGACATATAGACCTACCCGTGGTAAAAACAATATACATATGGCTCCCATGAATTATTTCGATTCTAATATGTAAAAATTGGTAAAATATCGTTATAAATTGTCGATGACGTCATAAATTTAATCGGTCATAGATTAATATTATTTTTACCACAGGTTTGGACTCAAAGCGTTTGAAGAACGTCATATTAGAATGTTATATATCTAATCATCCAGAAGAGAAGTGTTGGGATCCCATTAAATCATTTAACCCTACCACATTATTGTGCCTGTCAAATGCCATAAACTGGATTTCCAATGCCATGTCACTTCTATTTATTTTTGTGTTCAGCGAGTTAAGGTGATGAGAGGTGATTGCTTTTGTTAATATTGGTGGTATTGTTGACCAGCATTGTTTCAACTAATCACAATAACTTACCTTGGTCAGTTCAATCTGTAGCATTTCTTTGACCTGTGCTGTCTCTATACCATAATCTTCTTCTATTTCAGGGTCATAGTTCATGTAGAAAGCCTAGAGAGTCAAAATACAATCTTAATATTACCTGTGATCAGCAAATTGGACATTAAAGTCTGGAACACTGAACTGAGCTTGACCGACAAAAATATTAGGTCAGTTCATAACTCGCATGCGCAAGAACTGATATTGAAAATTATAGGTCAGTGTGATGTTAAGCACATTATAGGTCAGTGTGATGTTAAACACATTATAGGTCAGTGTGATGTTAAACACATTATAGGTCAGTGTGATGTTAAACACATAATAGGTCACTGTGATGTTAAACACATTATAGGTCAGTGTGATGTTAAACACATTATGGCTGTGTGATGTTAAACACATTATGGCAGTGTGATGTTAAACACATTATAGGTCAGTGTGATGTTAAACACATTATAGGTCAGTGTGATGTTAAACACATTATAGGTCACTGTGATGTTAAACACATTATAGGTCAGTGTGATGTTAAACACATTATAGGTCAGTGTGATGTTAAACACATAATAGGTCAGTGTGATGTTAAACACATTATGGCAGTGTGATGTTAAACACATTATGACAGTGTGATGTTAAACACATCATAGGTCACTGTGATGTTAAACACATTATAGGTCAGTGTGATGTTAAACACATTATAGGTCAGTGTGATGTTAAACACATTATAGGTCACTGTGATGTTAAACACATTATAGGTCAGTGTGATGTTAAACACATTGTAGGTCAGTGTGATGTTAAACACATTATAGGTCAGTGTGATGTTAAACACATTATAGGTCAGTGTGATGTTAAACACATTATGGCAGTGTGATGTTAAACACATCATGACAGTGTGATGTTAAACACATTATAGGTCAGTGTGATGTTAAACACATTATAGGTCAGTGTGATGTTAAACACATTATAGGTCACTGTGATGTTAAACACATAATAGGTCAGTGTGATGTTAAACACATTATGGCAGTGTGATGTTAAACACATTATGGCAGTGTGATGTTAAACACATTATAGGTCACTGTGATGTGAAACACATTATAGGTCAGCGTGATGTGAAACACATTAGGGCAGTGTGATGTGAAACACATTATGGCAGTGTGATGTGAAACACATTATGGCAGTGTGATGTGAAACACATTATGGCAGTGTGATGTGAAACACATTATGGCAGCGTGATGTGAAACACATTATGGCAGTGTGATATGTGAAACACATTATGGCAGTGTGATATGTGAAACACATTATGGCAGTGTGATGTGAAACACATTATGGCAGTGTGATATGTGAAACACATTATGGCAGTGTGATGTGAAACACATTATGGCAGTGTGATGTGAAACACATTATGGCAGTGTGATGTGAAACACATTATGGCAGTGTGATATGTGAAACACATTATGGCAGTGTGATGTGAAACACATTATGGCAGTGTGATGTGAAACACATTATGGCAGTGTGATGCGAAACACATTATGGCAGCGTGATGTTAAACACATTATGGCAGTGTGATGTGAAACACATTATGGCAGTGTGATGTGAAACACATTATGGCAGTGTGATATGTGAAACACATTATGGCAGTGTGATGTGAAACACATTATGGCAGTGTGATGTGAAACACATTATGGCAGTGTGATATGTGAAACACATTATGGCAGTGTGATGTGAAACACATTATGGCAGTGTGATGTGAAACACATTATGGCAGTGTGATATGTGAAACACATTATGGCAGAGTGATGTGAAACACATTATGGCAATGTGATGTGAAAACATTATGGCAGTGTGATGTGAAACACATTATGGCAGTGTGATGTGAAACACATTATGGCAGTGTGATATGTGAAACACATTATGGCATTACCAATAAAAGCAACAATGTCAGTTTTGAAGGTCCCAACATACTATTATCACAGCTTGTCCTATCTGACTCACTGTGATACAAGCGATAACATCCATCTCGATCTTCATAAGTACAGTTATTCTATATTTAAATGATCCTTAATTTTCACTTCCATTTCACATCATTATAGTGTAGTAGGTCATATCTATCTAAATTGAGGGTCAATAGGAACAGGCATAATATAGAGTATAGATAAGACACTATTTGTAGACGTGGGCTCATCTGCAGGCTTGGAACCTACCCACACTCACTCTGAAATATTCAATTAATTCTATATTTATAACTTTGCTTACTCTTTCACTTCAAAATACATGTATACAATAATTAGATTACCGACATGTAGATTTTTATAGTGAAACAACTGTCCACAGGTAGATATATATCCACTCAGAAACAACTGTCCACAGGTAGACATATATCCACTCAGAAACAACTGTCCACAGGTAGACATATATCCACTCGGAAACAACTGTCCACAGGTAGATATATATCCACTCGGAAACAACTGTCCACAGGTAGATATATATCCACTCAGAAACAACTGTCCACAGGTAGACATATATCCACTCAGAAACAACTTTTCACAGGTAGATATATATCCACTCGGAAACAACTGTCCACAGGTAGATATATATCCACTCAGAAACAACTGTCCACAGGTAGATATATATCCACTCGGAAACAACTGTCCACAGGTAGACATATATCCACTCGGAAACAACTGTCCACAGGTAGACATATATCCACTCGGAAACAACTGTCCACAGGTAGACATATATCCACTCGGTAACAACTGTCCACAGGTAGACATATATCCACTCGGAAACAACTGTCCACAGGTAGACATATATCCACTCGGAAACAACTGTCCACAGGTAGACATATATCCACTTGGAAACAACTGTCCACAGGTAGACATATATCCACTCGGAAACAACTGTCCACAGGTAGACATATATCCACTCGGAAACAACTGTCCACAGGTAGACATATATCCACTCGGAAACAACTGTCCACAGGTAGACATATATCCACTCGGAAACAACTGTCCACAGGTAGACATATATCCACTCGGAAACAACTGTCCACAGGTAGACATATATCCACTCGGAAACAACTGTCCACAGGTAGACATATATCCACTCGGAAACAACTGTCCACAGGTAGACATATATCCACTCGGAAACAACTGTCCACAGGTAGACATATATCCACTCGGAAACAACCGTCCACAGGTAGACATATATCCACTCGGAAACAACCGTCCACAGGTAGACATATATCCACTCGGAAACAACCGTCCACAGGTAGACATATATCCACTCGGAAACAACTGTCCACAGGTAGACATATATCCACTCGGAAACAACCGTCCACAGGTAGACATATATCCACTCGGAAACAACTGTCCACAGGTAGACATATATCCACTCGGAAACAACTGTCCACAGGTAGACATATATCCACTCGAAACAACTGTCCACAGGTAGACATATATCCACTCGGAAACAACTGTCCACAGGTAGACATATATCCACTCGGAAACAACTGTCCACAGGTAGACATATATCCACTCGGAAACAACCGTCCACAGGTAGACATATATCCACTCGGAAACAATTGTCCACAGGTAGACATACATCCACTCGGAAACAACCGTCCACAGGTAGACATATATCCACTCGGAAACAACCGTCCACAGGTAGACATATATCCACTCGGAAACAACTGTCCACAGGTAGACATATATCCACTCGGAAACAACTGTCCACAGGTAGACATATATCCACTCGGAAACAACTGTCCACAGGTAGACATATATCCACTCGGAAACAACTGTCCACAGGTAGACATATATCCACTCGGAAACAACTGTCCTCAGGTAGACATATATCCACTCGGAAACAACTGTCCACAGGTAGACATATATCCACTCGGAAACAACTGTCCACAGGTAGACATATATCCACTCGGAAACAACTGTCCACAGGTAGACATATATCCACTCGGAAACAACTGTCCACAGGTAGACATATATCCACTCGGAAACAACTGTCCACAGGTAGACATATATCCACTCGGAAACAACTGTCCACAGGTAGATATATATCCACTCGGAAACAACTGTCCACAGGTAGATATATATCCACTCGGAAACAACTGTCCACAGGTAGATATATATCCACTCGGAAACAACTGTCCACAGGTAGATATATATCCACTCGGAAACAACTGTCCACAGGTAGATATATATCCACTCGGAAACAACTGTCCACAGGTAGATATATATCCACTCGGAAACAACCGTCCACAGGTAGACATATATCCACTCGGAAACAACCGTCCACAGGTAGACATATATCCACTCGGAAACAACCGTCCACAGGTAGACATATATCCACTCGGAAACAACCGTCCACAGGTAGACATATATCCACTCGGAAACAACCGTCCACAGGTAGACATATATCCACTCAGAAACAACCGTCCACAGGCAGACATATATCCACTCGGAAACAACCGTCCACAGGTAGACATATATCCACTCGGAAACAACTGTCCACAGGTAGACATATATCCACTCGGAAACAACCGTCCACAGGTAGACATATATCCACTCGGAAACAACCGTCCACAGGTAAACATATATCCACTCAGAAACAACCGTCCACAGGTAGACATATATCCACTCAGAAACAACTGTCCACAGGTAGATATATATTCACTCAGAAACAACTGTCCACAGGTAGATATATATCCACTCAGAAACAACTGTCCACAGGTAGATATATATCCACTCAGAAACAACTGTCCACAGGTAGATATATATCCATTCAGAAACAACTGTCCACAGGTAAATATATATCCACTCAGACACATTGTCCTGATTCCAAGCCAACCAGTCTTGCTCTTTGTCCTTTATGCTGTATAGCAAAGAAGCAACAAATACTTATTTCATAGTCTTTGACTTGACACTTAACAATACACCATAGATACAATTTTAACTGTTTTTGAAGCCACTTGACAAATGCAAAACTAAAAGTACACAAGATATAATTCATTGTATAATGTTACCTCTGAAAACACAGACTTGAAGAACTTTTCTAACTGCATGTTTCTTGTTTTCTGAGTAACAGCTTGTTCATGCATCATACTAAGCCTCATTTCCATGATGGTAAACTTTTTACCGAACTGCTTCAATGTAGAACTCAGACTTGACAAGAAGGAGGAACGCATGTTGTAGCTTGGAAAGTTCAAAATCTGGAATGGAAAACAATATTTTCTTTTCAAAAAACCAAACATTAATAGAAATCACAATAATAGCAGAACTGCTGTTTATAATCTTCTAAGGGTTAGGGCTATGGTGTTTAACACCACTTTCACAATATTTCAGTCATATTGTGGTGGTAAGTTTTACTGATGGAGGAAATTGGAGTACCCAGACACAGACAAACTTTATCACATAATGTCGTATCGATTACACCTCGCCATTGGTGGAATTCGAACTTGCAACTTTAGTGGTGATAGACACTGATTGCACAAGTAGTTGTAAATCCAACCAGCATATGATCATGACCATGACGGTACCTATATATATACGGTATCTATTTTTTTTAAGCATTGACAAATAGTTAAAACATGTACAATAAAAAAAATCCAGATTAAAAAATCTAGACTGATGCCCCTTATGATGGTACACCAGAGGTTTAGCTTTAAATAGTGATAATTGTTTCTTGTTGCTGTATATAATGCCCCACAAAAATATAAAAGGAAATGGACAGATGCAGATACAGATGAGTATAAAACAATATCCTTTCCCTCAACTTTAAGTCATGGGGGTATAAAACAATATCCTTTCCCTCAACTTTAAGTCATGGGGGTATAAAACAATATGCTTTCCCTCAACTTTAAGTCATGGGGGTATAAAACAATATGCTTTCCCTCAACTTTAAGTCATGGGGGTATAAAACAATATCCTTTCCCTCAACTTTAAGTCATGGGGGTATAAAACAATATCCTTTCCCTCAACTTTAAGTCATGGGGGTATAAAACAATATGCTTTCCCTCAACTTTAAGTCATGGGGGTATAAAACAATATGCTTTCCCTCAACTTTAAGTCATGGGGGTATAAAACAATATGCTTTCCCTCAACTTTAAGTCATGGGGGTATAAAACAATATCCTTTCCCTCAACTTTAAGTTATGGGGGTATAAAACAATATCCTTTCCCTCAACTTTAAGTCATGGGGGTATAAAACAATATGCTTTCCCTCAACTTTTAAGTTATGGGGGTATAAAACAATATGCTTTCCCTCAACTTTAAGTCATGGGGGTATACAACAATATGCTTTCCCTCAACTTTAAGTTATGGGGGTATAAAACAATATCCTTTCCCTCAACTTTAAGTTATGGGGGTATAAAACAATATGCTTTCCCTCAACTTTTAAGTTATGGGGGTATAAAACAATATGCTTTCCCTCAACTTTAAGTCATGGGGGTATAAAACAATATCCTTTCCCTCAACTTTAAGTCATGTGGGTATAAAACAATATGCTTTCCCTCAACTTTAAGTCATGGGGGTATAAAACAATATCCTTTCCCTCAACTTTAAGTCATGGGGGTATAAAACAATATGCTTTCCCTCAACTTTAAGTCATGGGGGTATAAAACAATATCCTTTCCCTCAACTTTAAGTCATGTGGGTATAAAACAATATGCTTTCCCTCAACTTTAAGTCATGGGGGTATAAAACAATATCCTTTCCCTCAACTTTAAGTCATGGGGGTATAAAACAATATCCTTTCCCTCAACTTTAAGTCATGTGGGTATAAAACAATATGCTTTCCCTCAACTTTTAAGTTATGGGGGTATAAAACAATATGCTTTCCCTCAACTTTAAGTCATGGGGGTATACAACAATATGCTTTCCCTCAACTTTAAGTTATGGGGGTATAAAACAATATCCTTTCCCTCAACTTTAAGTTATGGGGGTATAAAACAATATGCTTTCCCTCAACTTTTAAGTTATGGGGGTATAAAACAATATGCTTTCCCTCAACTTTAAGTCATGGGGGTATAAAACAATATCCTTTCCCTCAACTTTAAGTCATGTGGGTATAAAACAATATGCTTTCCCTCAACTTTAAGTCATGGGGGTATAAAACAATATCCTTTCCCTCAACTTTAAGTCATGGGGGTATAAAACAATATGCTTTCCCTCAACTTTAAGTCATGGGGGTATAAAACAATATCCTTTCCCTCAACTTTAAGTCATGTGGGTATAAAACAATATGCTTTCCCTCAACTTTAAGTCATGGGGGTATAAAACAATATCCTTTCCCTCAACTTTAAGTCATGGGGGTATAAAACAATATCCTTTCCCTCAACTTTAAGTCATGTGGGTATAAAACAATATGCTTTCCCTCAACTTTAAGTCATGGGGGTATAAAACAATATGCTTTCCCTCAACTTTAAGTCATGTGGGTATAAAACAATATGCTTTCCCTCAACTTTAAGTCATGGGGGTATAAAACAATATGCTTTCCCTCAACTTTAAGTCATGTGGGTATAAAACAATATCCTTTCCCTCAACTTTAAGTCATGGGGGTATAAAACAATATCCTTTCCCTCAACTTTAAGTCATGGGGGTATAAAACAATATCCTTTCCCTCAACTTTAAGTCATGTGGGTATAAAACAATATGCTTTCCCTCAACTTTAAGTCATGGGGGTATAAAACAATATCCTTTCCCTCAACTTTAAGTCATGTGGGTATAAAACAATATGCTTTCCCTCAACTTTAAGTCATGGGAGTATAAAACAATATGCTTTCCCTCAACTTTAAGTCATGGGGGTATAAAACAATATCCTTTCCCTCAACTTTAAGTCATGGGGGTATAAAACAATATGCTCTCCCTCAACTTTAAGTCATGGAGGTATAAAAAATATAAGCACTACAAATTTATACTCATTTAACTTTTAATTGATGAAAAATCATAAACTATGTGATAAAGTTTGTCAGTGATTTGCAGCAGGTCGGTGTTTTCTTCTGGATACTTCGGTTTCCTCCACCAAAAAAACTGATCCTCACAATATAACTGAAATATTGTTGAAAGTGGCGTTAAACACCACAAACCATAAACCTAACCTAATATGCTTCTGTCGTCTTACCAAGTCATATTCTTTGGGCATTTTAACAACAAGGGTTTTCTGCCCTTTATTTGTGCTGATCCAGATCTGAAACTCTGCTATACTGTCCATGTTGATGGTTCTTAAATGTGTCCCTCTCCCGCTGACAACACACAGCTGACAGTTAGATTTTAATTTCACCAGGACAAGACGAGAATCCTCGCTAGGACCAAGCCATTCGTTGGCCTGATATTGTACTTCACTTTCTGTAAAAGAAAAAAAAAGCCAAATGTAAAGGTTATTTATATTTACCTGCAATTGTGTGATTTTGAGTTCTAATTAAAGGAGTCATATAAACTTTAGTGTTATAAGTTCATGGATCTAATAAAGCATTTCTGGTACCTGATTCATGTAGAGCAACAGAAAGAAATGGTAACAGAATAAGTGCTGATGTCACAGATGATGCCAATGAAAACATTTGAAATGACGCTTGTTTCAGTTATTTTCAGACAATTTGGCAGTTATTCGGACTTTTTGATATTGCAGGATAAATACAATATACATACATTGTCGTTATATATCAAATTAATTTGCACTCGCTTTTCTATCTGTGTCTAGGTAAGATTATACGATAATAGGATTTAGCTCTGACTGAGCTATCACTACAAATAGTTGTGGTTGATTCCCACATATTCAGTATCTTTAAGGTGATATCACAAATGATCACAAATATTTTATGTTTGTCATAATCACAATCCTGTCCTCATTCATAACTTATAACAAGAGTAACATGACGGGTGCCACTAGTGAAGCAGGAACTGCCAACCTTCCAGAGAACCTGAATTCACCCCTGATTTTTACTAGGATTCATGTTGCTCAATCATTAGTTTACTGTGTAGTATTTTGTAGATCATTGTTTGCCTCCTGTCTTTTGTGTTTTGAGTATTGGTTTGTTTTGAGTATTGGATTGATTTGAGTATTGGTTTGTTTTGAGTATTGGTTTGTTTTGAGTATTGGATTGATTTGAGTATTGGTTTGTTTTGAATATTGGTTTGTTTTGAGTATTGGATTGATTTGAGTATTGGTTTGTTTTGAGTATTGGTTTGTTTTGTGTATTGGTTTGTTTTGAGTATTGGATTGATTTGAGTATTGGTTTGTTTTGAGTATTGGTTTGTTTTGAGTATTGGATTGATTTGAGTATTGGTTTGTTTTGAATATTGGTTTGTTTTGAGTATTGGATTGATTTGAGTATTGGTTTGTTTTGAGTATTGGTTTGTTTTGTGTATTGGTTTGTTTTGAGTATTGGTTTGTTTTGAATATTGGATTGATTTGTGTATTGGTTTGTTTTGAGTATTGGTTTGTTTTGAGTATTGGATTGATTTGAGTATTGGTTTGTTTTGTGTATTGGTTTGTTTTGAGTATTGGTTTGTTTTGAGTATTGGATTGATTTGAGTATTGGTTTGTTTTGAGCATTGGTTCGTTTTGAGTATTGGATTGATTTGAGTATTGGTTTGTTTTGAGTATTGGTTTGTTTTGAGCATTGGTTTGTTTTGAGTATTGGATTGATTTGAGTATTGGTTTGTTTTGAGTATTGGATTGATTTGAGTATTGGTTTGTTTTGTGCATTGGTTTGTTTTGAGTATTGGTTTGATTTGAGTATTGGTTTGTTTTGAGTATTGGTTTGTTTTGAGTATTGGTTTGTTTTGTGTATTGGTTTGTTTTGAGTATTGGTTTGTTTTGAGTATTGGATTGATTTGAGTATTGGTTTGTTTTGTGCATTGGTTTGTTTTGAGTATTGGTTTGTTTTGAGTATTGGATTGATTTGAGTATTGGTTTGTTTTGTGCATTGGTTTGTTTTGAGTATTGGTTTGTTTTGAGTATTGGATTGATTTGAGTATTGGTTTGTTTTGAGTATTGGTTTGTTTTGTGTATTGGTTTGTTTTGAGTATTGGTTTGTTTTGAGTATTGGATTGATTTGAGTATTGGTTTGTTTTGAGTATTGGTTTGTTTTGAGTATTGGATTGATTTGAGTATTGGTTTGTTTTGAATATTGGTTTGTTTTGAGTATTGGATTGATTTGAGTATTGGTTTGTTTTGAGTATTGGTTTGTTTTGTGTATTGGTTTGTTTTGAGTATTGGATTGATTTGAGTATTGGTTTGTTTTGAGTATTGGATTGATTTGAGTATTGGTTTGTTTTGAATATTGGTTTGTTTTGAGTATTGGATTGATTTGAGTATTGGTTTGTTTTGAGTATTGGTTTGTTTTGTGTATTGGTTTGTTTTGAGTATTGGTTTGTTTTGAATATTGGATTGATTTGTGTATTGGTTTGTTTTGAGTATTGGTTTGTTTTGAGTATTGGATTGATTTGAGTATTGGTTTGTTTTGTGTATTGGTTTGTTTTGAGTATTGGTTTGTTTTGAGTATTGGATTGATTTGAGTATTGGTTTGTTTTGAGCATTGGTTCGTTTTGAGTATTGGATTGATTTGAGTATTGGTTTGTTTTGAGTATTGGTTTGTTTTGAGCATTGGTTTGTTTTGAGTATTGGATTGATTTGAGTATTGGTTTGTTTTGAGTATTGGATTGATTTGAGTATTGGTTTGTTTTGTGCATTGGTTTGTTTTGAGTATTGGTTTGTTTTGAGTATTGGATTGATTTGAGTATTGGTTTGTTTTGTGCATTGGTTTGTTTTGAGTATTGGTTTGTTTTGAGTATTGGATTGATTTGAGTATTGGTTTGTTTTGAGTATTGGTTTGTTTTGAGTATTGGTTTGTTTTGTGTATTGGTTTGTTTTGAGTATTGGTTTGTTTTGAGTATTGGATTGATTTGAATATTGGTTTGTTTTGTGTATTGGTTTGTTTTGAGTATTGGTTTGTTTTGAGTATTGGATTGATTTGAGTATTGGTTTGTTTTGTGCATTGGTTTGTTTTGAGTATTGGATTGATTTGAGTATTGGTTTGTTTTGAGTATTGGTTTGTTTTGAGCATTGGTTTGTTTTGAGTATTGGATTGATTTGAGTATTGGTTTGTTTTGAGTATTGGTTTGTTTTGAGTATTGGATTGATTTGAGTATTGGTTTGTTTTGTGTATTGGTTTGAATTGAGTATTGGTTTGTTTTGAGTATTGGATTGATTTGAGCATTGATTTGTTTTGAGCATTGGTTTGTTTTGAGTATTGGTTTGTTTTGAGTATTGGATTGATTTGAGTATTGGTTTGTTTTGAGTATTGGTTTGTTTTGTGTATTGGTTTGTTTTGAGTATTGGTTTGTTTTGAGTATTGGATTGATTTGTGTATTGGTTTGTTTTGAGTATTGGTTTGTTTTGAGTATTGGATTGATTTGAGTATTGGTTTGTTTTGTGTATTGGTTTGTTTTGAGTATTGGTTTGTTTTGAGTATTGGTTTGTTTTGAGTATTGGATTGATTTGAGTATTGGTTTGTTTTGAGTATTGGTTCGTTTTGAGTATTGGATTGATTTGAGTATTGGTTTGTTTTGAGTATTGGTTTGTTTTGAGCATTGGATTGATTTGAGTATTGGTTTGTTTTGAGTATTGGATTGATTTGAACATTGGTTTGTTTTGTGCATTGGTTTGTTTTGAGTATTGGTTTGTTTTGAGTATTGGATTGATTTGAGTATTGGTTTGTTTTGTGTATTGGTTTGTTTTGAGTATTGGTTTGTTTTGAGTATTGGTTTGTTTTGAGTATTGGATTGATTTGAGTATTGGTTTGTTTTGAGTATTGGTTTGTTTTGAGTATTGGTTTGTTTTGAGTATTGGATTGATTTGAATATTGGTTTGTTTTGTGTATTGGTTTGTTTTGAGTATTGGTTTGTTTTGAGTATTGGATTGATTTGAGTATTGGTTTGTTTTGTGCATTGGTTTGTTTTGAGTATTGGATTGATTTGAGTATTGGTTTGTTTTGAGTATTGGATTGATTTGAATATTGGTTTGTTTTGTGTATTGGTTTGTTTTGAGTATTGGTTTGTTTTGAGTATTGGATTGATTTGAGTATTGGTTTGTTTTGTGCATTGGTTTGTTTTGAGTATTGGATTGATTTGAGTATTGGTTTGTTTTGAGTATTGGTTTGTTTTGAGCATTGGTTTGTTTTGAGTATTGGATTGATTTGAGTATTGGTTTGTTTTGAGTATTGATTTGTTTTGAGTATTGGTTTGTTTTGAATATTGGTTTGTTTTGAGTATTGGTTTGTTTTAAGTATTGGTTTGTTTTGAGTATTGGATTGATTTGAGTATTGGTTTGTTTTGTGCATTGGTTTGAATTGAGTATTGGTTTGTTTTGAGTATTGGATTGATTTGAGTATTGGTTTGTTTTGAGTATTGGATTGATTTGAGTATTGGTTTGTTTTGAGTATTGCTTTGTTTTGAGTATTGGTTTGTTTTGAGCATTGGTTTGTTTTGAGTATTGGATTGATTTGAATATTGGTTTGTTTTGGGTATTGGTTTGTTTTGAGTATTGGTTTGTTTTGAGTATTGGGTTGATTTGAGTATTGGCTTGTTTTGAGTATTGGATTGACTTGAGTATTGGTTTGTTTTGAGTATTGGATTGATTTGAGTATTGGTTTGTTTTGAGTATTGGTTTGTTTTGAGTATTGGATTGATTTGAGCATTGATTTGTTTTGAGTATTGGTTTGTTTTGAGTATTGGATTGATTCGAGTATTGGTTTGTTTTGAGTATTGGATTGATTTGAGTATTGGTTTGTTTTGAGTATTGCTTTGTTTTGAGTATTGGTTTGTTTTGAGTATTGGTTTGTTTTGAGTATTGGATTGATTTGAGCATTGGTTTGTTTTGTGCATTGGTTTGTTTTGAGTATTGGATTGATTTGAGTATTGGTTTGTTTTGAGTATTGGTTTGTTTTGAGTATTGGATTGATTTGAGTATTGGTTTGTTTTGAATATTGGTTTGTTTTGAGTATTGGTTTGTTTTGAGTATTGGATTGATTTGAATATTGGCTTGTTTTGTGTATTGGTTTGTTTTGAGTATTGGATTGATTTGAGTATTGGTTTGTTTTGAGTATTGGATTGATTTGAGTATTGGTTTGTTTTCAGTATTGGTTTGTTTTGAGTATTGGTTTGTTTTGAGTATTGGATTGATTTGAATATTGGCTTGTTTTGTGTATTGGTTTGTTTTGAGTATTGGATTGATTTGAGTATTGGTTTGTTTTGAGTATTGGATTGATTTGAGTATTGGTTTGTTTTCAGTATTGGTTTGTTTTGAGTATTGGTTTGTTTTGAGCATTGGATTGATTTGAGCATTGATTTGTTTTGAGTATTGGATTGATTTGAGTATTGGTTTGTTTTGAGTATTGGTTTGTTTTGAGTATTGGATTGATTTGAGTATTGGTTTGTTTTGAGTATTGCTTTGTTTTGAGTATTGGTTTGTTTTGAGCATTGGTTTGTTTTGAGTATTGGATTGATTTGAATATTGGTTTGTTTTGAGTATTGGTTTTTTTTGAGTATTGGTTTGTTTTGAGTATTGGATTGATTTGAGTATTGGCTTGTTTTGTGCATTGGTTTGAATTGAGTATTGGTTTGTTTTGAGTATTGGTTTGTTTTGAGTATTGGATTGATTTGAGTATTGGTTTGTTTTGAGTATTGGTTTGTTTTGAGTATTGGATTGATTTGAGCATTGATTTGTTTTGAGTATTGGTTTGTTTTGAGTATTGGTTTGTTTTGAGTATTGGATTGATTTGAGTATTGGTTTGTTTTGAGCATTGGTTTGTTTTGAGTATTGGTTTGATTTGAGTATTGGTTTGTTTTGAGTATTGCTTTGTTTTGAGTATTGGTTTGTTTTGAGCATTGGTTTGTTTTGAGTATTGGATTGATTTGAGTATTGGTTTGTTTTGAGTATTGGATTGATTTGAGTATTGGTTTGTTTTGAGTATTGGATTGATTTGAGTATTGGTTTGTTTTGTGCATTGGTTTGTTTTGAGTATTGGTTTGTTTTGAGTATTGGATTGATTTGAGTATTGGTTTGTTTTGTGTATTGGTTTGTTTTGAGTATTGGATTGATTTGAGTATTGGTTTGTTTTGTGTATTGGTTTGTTTTGAGTATTGGTTTGTTTTGAGTATTGGATTGACTTGAATATTGGTTCGTTTTGTGTATTGGTTTGTTTTGAGTATTGGTTTGTTTTGAGTATTGGATTGACTTGAATATTGGTTCGTTTTGTGCATTGGTTTGATTTGAGTATTGGTTTGTTTTGAGTATTGGTTTGATTTGAGTATTGGTTTGCTTTGAGTATTGCTTTGTTTTGAGTATTGGTTTGTTTTGAGCATTGGTTTGTTTTGAGTATTGGATTGATTTGAGTATTGGTTTGTTTTGAGTATTGCTTTGTTTTGACTATTGGTTTGTTTTGAGTATTGGTTTGTTTTGAGTATTGGATTGATTTGAGTATTGGTTTGTTTTGAGTATTGGATTGATTTGAGTATTGGTTCGTTTTGAGTATTGGTTTGTTTTGTGTATTGGTTTGTTTTGAGTATTGGTTTGTTTTGAGTATTGGTTTGTTTTGTGTATTGGTTTGTTTTGAGTATTGGTTTGTTTTGAGTATTGGTTTGTTTTGTGTATTGGTTTGTTTTGAGTATTGGTTTGTTTTGTGTATTGGTTTGTTTTGAGTATTGGTTTGTTTTGAGTATTGGTTTGTTTTGAGTATTGGTTTGTTTTGTGTATTGGTTTGTTTTGAGTATTGGTTTGTTTTGAGTATTGGTTTGTTTTGAGTATTGGTTTGTTTTGTGTATTGGTTTGTTTTGAGTATTGGTTTGTTTTGTGTATTGGTTTGTTTTGAGTATTGGTTTGTTTTGAGTATTGCTTTGTTTTGACTATTGGTTTGTTTTGAGTATTGGATTGATTTGAGTATTGGTTTGTTTTGAGTATTGGTTTGTTTTGAGTATTGCTTTGTTTTGAGTATTGGATTGATTTGAGTATTGGTTCGTTTTGAGTATTGGTTTGTTTTGTGTATTGGTTTGTTTTGAGTATTGGTTTGTTTTGAGTATTGGTTTGTTTTGAGTATTGGTTTGTTTTGTGTATTGGTTTGTTTTGAGTATTGGTTTGTTTTGAGTATTGGTTTGTTTTGTGTATTGGTTTGTTTTGAGTATTGGTTTGTTTTGTGTATTGGTTTGTTTTGAGTATTGGTTTGTTTTGAGCATTGGTTTGTTTTGAGTATTGGTTTGTTTTGAGTATTGGTTTGTTTTGAGTATTGGTTTGTTTTGAGTATTGGTTTGTTTTGTGCATTGGTTTGTTTTGAGTATTGGTTTGTTTTGAGTATTGGTTTGTTTTGAGTATTGGTTTGTTTTGAGTATTGGTTTGTTTTGTGTATTGGTTTGTTTTGAGTATTGGTTTGTTTTGAGTATTGGTTTGTTTTGTGTATTGGTTTGTTTTGAGTATTGGTTTGTTTTGTGTATTGGTTTGTTTTGAGTATTGGTTTGTTTTGTGTATTGGTTTGTTTTGAGTATTGGTTTGTTTTGAGTATTGGTTTGTTTTGAGTATTGGTTTGTTTTGTGTATTGGTTTGTTTTGAGTATTGGTTTGTTTTGAGTATTGGTTTGTTTTGAGTATTGGTTTGTTTTGAGTATTGGTTTGTTTTGAGTATTGGTTTGTTTTGAGTATTGGTTTGTTTTGAGTATTGGTTTGTTTTGTGTATTGGTTTGTTTTGTGTATTGGTTTGTTTTGAGTATTGGTTTGTTTTGAGTATTGGTTTGTTTTGAGCATTGGTTTGTTTTGAGTATTGGTTTGTTTTGAGTATTGGTTTGTTTTGTGTATTGGATTGATTCGAGTATTGGTTTGTTTTGAGTATTGGTTTGTTTTGAGTATTGGTTTGTTTTGAGTATTGGTTTGTTTTGAGTATTGGTTTGTTTTGTGTATTGGTTTGTTTTGAGTATTGGTTTGTTTTGTGTATTGGTTTGTTTTGAGTATTGGTTTGTTTTGTGTATTGGTTTGTTTTGTGTATTGGTTTGTTTTGAGTATTGGTTTGTTTTGAGTATTGGTTTGTTTTGAGTATTGGTTTGTTTTGTGTATTGGTTTGTTTTGTGTATTGGTTTGTTTTGAGTATTGGTTTGTTTTGAGTATTGGTTTGTTTTGTGCATTGGTTTGTTTTGAGTATTGGTTTGTTTTGAGTATTGGTTTGTTTTGTGTATTGGTTTGTTTTGTGTATTGGTTTGTTTTGAGTATTGGTTTGTTTTGTGTATTGGTTTGTTTTGTGTATTGGTTTGTTTTGTGTATTGGTTTGTTTTGAGTATTGGTTTGTTTTGTGTATTGGTTTGTTTTGAGTATTGGTTTGTTTTGTGTATTGGTTTGTTTTGTGCATTGGTTTGTTTTGAGTATTGGTTTGTTTTGTGTATTGGTTTGTTTTGAGTATTGGTTTGTTTTGAGTATTGGTTTGTTTTGTGTTTTGAGTATTGGTTTGTTTTGTGTATTGGTTTGTTTTGTGCATTGGTTTGTTTTGAGTATTGGTTTGTTTTGAGTATTGCTTTGTTTTGAGTATTGGTTTGTTTTGTGTATTGGTTTGTTTTGTGTATTGGTTTGTTTTGAGTATTGGTTTGTTTTGTGTATTGGTTTGTTTTGTGTATTGGTTTGTTTTGAGTATTGGTTTGTTTTGTGTATTGGTTTGTTTTGAGTATTGGTTTGTTTTGTGTATTGGTTTGTTTTGAGTATTGGTTTGTTTTGAGTATTGGTTTGTTTTGTGTTTTGAGTATTGGTTTGTTTTGTGTTTTGAGTATTGGTTTGTTTTGAGTATTGGTTTGTTTTGTGTATTGGTTTGTTTTGAGTATTGGTTTGTTTTGTGTATTGGTTTGTTTTGTGTATTGGTTTGTTTTGTGTATTGGTTTGTTTTGAGCATTGGTTTGTTTTGAGCATTGATTTGTTTTGTGTATTGGTTTGTTTTGTGTATTGGTTTGTTTTGTGTATTGGTTTGTTTTGAGTATTGGTTTGTTTTGTGTATTGGTTTGTTTTGAGTATTGGTTTGTTTTGAGTATTGGTTTGTTTTGAGTATTGGTTTGTTTTGTGTATTGGTTTGTTTTGAGTATTGGTTTGTTTTGAGTATTGGTTTGTTTTGTGTATTGGTTTGTTTTGTGTATTGGTTTGTTTTGAGTATTGGTTTGTTTTGTGTATTGGTTTGTTTTGAGTATTGGTTTGTTTTGTGTATTGGTTTGTTTTGTGTATTGGTTTGTTTTGAGTATTGGTTTGTTTTGTGTATTGGTTTGTTTTGTGTATTGGTTTGTTTTGAGTATTGGTTTGTTTTGTGTATTGGTTTGTTTTGTGTATTGGTTTGTTTTGTGTATTGGTTTGTTTTGAGTATTGGTTTGTTTTGTGTATTGGTTTGTTTTGAGTATTGGTTTGCTTTGTGTATTGGTTTGTTTTGTGTATTGGTTTGTTTTGTGTATTGGTTTGTTTTGAGTATTGGTTTGTTTTGTGTATTGGTTTGTTTTGTGTATTGGTTTGTTTTGTGTATTGGTTTGTTTTGAGTATTGGTTTGTTTTGTGTATTGGTTTGTTTTGTGTATTGGTTTGTTTTGTGTATTGGTTTGTTTTGAGTATTGGTTCGTTTTGAGTATTGGTTTGTTTTGAGTATTGGTTTGTTTTGTGTATTGGTTTGTTTTGAGTATTGGTTTGTTTTGTGTATTGGTTTGTTTTGTGTATTGGTTTGTTTTGAGTATTGGTTTGTTTTGTGTATTGGTTCGTTTTGAGTATTGGTTTGTTTTGTGTATTGGTTTGTTTTGTGTATTGGTTTGTTTTGAGTATTGGTTTGTTTTGAGTATTGGTTTGTTTTGAGCATTGATTTGTTTTGAGTATTGGTTTGTTTTGAGTATTGGTTTGTTTTGTGTATTGGTTTGTTTTGAGTATTGGTTTGTTTTGAGTATTGGTTTGTTTTGAGTATTGGTTTGTTTTGAGTATTGGTTTGTTTTGAGTATTGGTTTGTTTTGAGTATTGGTTTGTTTTGTGTATTGGTTTGTTTTGAGTATTGGTTTGTTTTGTGTATTGGTTTGTTTTGTGTATTGGTTTGTTTTGTGTATTGGTTTGTTTTGAGTATTGGTTTGTTTTGTGTATTGGTTTGTTTTGTGTATTGGTTTGTTTTGTGTATTGGTTTGTTTTGAGTATTGGTTTGTTTTGTGTATTGGTTTGTTTTGTGTATTGGTTTGTTTTGAGTATTGGTTTGTTTTGAGTATTGGTTTGTTTTGAGTATTGGTTTGTTTTGAGTATTGGTTTGTTTTGAGTATTGGTTTGTTTTGTGTATTGGTTTGTTTTGTGTATTGGTTTGTTTTGAGTATTGGTTTGTTTTGAGTATTGGTTTGTTTTGAGTATTGGTTTGTTTTGTGTATTGGTTTGTTTTGAGTATTGGTTTGTTTTGTGTATTGGTTTGTTTTGTGTATTGGTTTGTTTTGTGTATTGGTTTGTTTTGTGTATTGGTTTGTTTTGAGTATTGGTTTGTTTTGTGTATTGGTTTGTTTTGAGTATTGGTTTGTTTTGTGTATTGGTTTGTTTTGTGTATTGGTTTGTTTTGAGTATTGGTTTGTTTTGTGTATTGGTTTGTTTTGTGTATTGGTTTGTTTTGTGTATTGGTTCGTTTTGAGTATTGGTTCGTTTTGAGTATTGGTTTGTTTTGAGTATTGGTTTGTTTTGAGTATTGGTTTGTTTTGTGTATTGGTTTGTTTTGAGTATTGGTTTGTTTTGTGTATTGGTTTGTTTTGTGTATTGGTTTGTTTTGAGTATTGGTTTGTTTTGTGTATTGGTTTGTTTTGAGTATTGGTTTGTTTTGTGTATTGGTTTGTTTTGTGTATTGGTTTGTTTTGAGTATTGGTTTGTTTTGAGTATTGGTTTGTTTTGAGTATTGGTTTGTTTTGTGTATTGGTTTGTTTTGAGTATTGGTTTGTTTTGTGTATTGGTTTGTTTTGAGTATTGGTTTGTTTTGAGTATTGGTTTGTTTTGAGTATTGGTTTGTTTTGAGTATTGGTTTGTTTTGTGTATTGGTTTGTTTTGTGTATTGGTTTGTTTTGTGTATTGGTTTGTTTTGTGTATTGGTTTGTTTTGTGTATTGGTTTGTTTTGTGTATTGGTTTGTTTTGAGTATTGGTTTGTTTTGAGTATTGGTTTGTTTTGAGTATTGGTTTGTTTTGAGTATTGGTTTGTTTTGAGTATTGGTTTGTTTTGAGTATTGGTTTGTTTTGTGTATTGGTTTGTTTTGTGTATTGGTTTGTTTTGTGTATTGGTTTGTTTTGAGTATTGGATTGATTCGAGTATTGGTTTGTTTTGAGTATTGGTTTGTTTTGAGTATTGGTTTGTTTTGTGTATTGGTTTGTTTTGAGTATTGGTTTGTTTTGTGCATTGGTTTGTTTTGTGTATTGGTTTGTTTTGTGTATTGGTTTGTTTTGTGTATTGGTTTGTTTTGTGTATTGGTTTGTTTTGTGTATTGGTTTGTTTTGAGTATTGGTTTGTTTTGTGCATTGGTTTGTTTTGTGTATTGGTTTGTTTTGTGCATTGGTTTGTTTTGTGTATTGGTTTGTTTTGTGTATTGGTTTGTTTTGAGTATTGGTTTGTTTTGTGCATTGGTTTGTTTTGTGTATTGGTTTGTTTTGTGTATTGGTTTGTTTTGTGTATTGGTTTGTTTTGTGTATTGGTTTGTTTTGTGTATTGGTTTGTTTTGTGTATTGGTTTGTTTTGAGTATTGGTTTGTTTTGAGTATTGGTTTGTTTTGAGTATTGGTTTGTTTTGTGTTTTGAGTATTGGTTTGTTTTGAGTATTGGTTTGTTTTGTGTTTTGAGTATTGGTTTGTTTTGAGTATTGGTTTGTTTTGTGTATTGGTTTGTTTTGTGTATTGGTTTGTTTTGTGTATTGGTTTGTTTTGTGTATTGGTTTGTTTTGAGTATTGGTTTGTTTTGAGTATTGGTTTGTTTTGAGTATTGGTTTGTTTTGAGTATTGGTTTGTTTTGAGTATTGGTTTGTTTTGTGTATTGGTTTGTTTTGAGCATTGGTTTGTTTTGTGTATTGGTTTGTTTTGTGTATTGGTTTGTTTTGTGTATTGGTTTGTTTTGTGTATTGGTTTGTTTTGAGTATTGGTTTGTTTTGAGTATTGGTTTGTTTTGAGTATTGGTTTGTTTTGAGTATTGGTTTGTTTTGAGTATTGGTTTGTTTTGAGTATTGGTTTGTTTTGAGTATTGGTTTGTTTTGTGTATTGGTTTGTTTTGTGCATTGGTTTGTTTTGAGTATTGGTTTGTTTTGTGTATTGGTTTGTTTTGAGTATTGGTTTGTTTTGAGTATTGGTTTGTTTTGAGTATTGGTTTGTTTTGAGTATTGGTTTGTTTTGAGTATTGGTTTGTTTTGAGTATTGGTTTGTTTTGAGTATTGGTTTGTTTTGAGTATTGGTTTGTTTTGAGTATTGGTTTGTTTTGTGTATTGGTTTGTTTTGTGTATTGGTTTGTTTTGAGTATTGGTTCGTTTGCCATTCTTCAAATTATGGTTTCTCATTATACCTTTGGTATCTTCAAACTTTTTATATCTGTTGAAAAACTAAGACCACAATTAAACAATCGTTCCCTCAAACCTCCCTATATCAATAGTCATGCACTATACAAATGATGTTGGAAGAACTATTGATAAATCATAAGCAGTAATATTTGCTATTTCTTTATCTTTGGTTTCAATCTTATTGAATATTCAAATTAACTCATTAAAATCCAAAATCACAAAACAGAGAAATATAGAATCTAAGACTGGGGTGGGTACAAGATAGGGAAATATCCTACACCCGAGGGTAAGATTTCAATCTTTCTCTCACGAGGCTTTTTCCAGTGTTTGATTTTATTTCTCACTAAACACCTAATTGTTTTGTTTACATTCCATCAAGCGTCTTCCAGCAAAATTGTTTTCCATTGCTGAAGTAAATTGTCGATTTATCGATATACATCTGTGTCTTGGCAGTAATTTAAATGTATTTCAGAACAAGAGCACCGCCCACGGGTGCTGGACGTTCGACTTTTTCGTATCTGATATTAAACTGCAGGCAATTTACAAAGTTATACATACTTCTAACTATGATGGTCATATAAGCAAATATGTTTGCAAGATTGGTAAATATAATCAGAGGGGTATAATCTTTTCTTGTAACACTATTTTAGTGCATATGAAATAAAAAAATAAAATAAAAAAATTGGGGGCAGCGGGGGTATAATCTTTTCTTGTAACACTATTTTAGTGCATATGAAATAAAAATAAAAAATAAAAAAATAAATGTTTCGGGGAGGGGGGCAGCATGTTGGAGTGGGGGGTTACCCTTCTGTAATGTGTTCCCTCTTTTGATAGTGAACAGGTATGTTGGGTTTCATATTAAAACCTATCATAGTTTATATTGAGAACATTTTATTTTTAGAAAAAAATGCAAGTAAAAAAAGGGAAATAACTCAAATAAAATGCTGGATAGAGTTGTCTTCTCTTGTCAACAGAACGGGGTCAACACTTTCTACAAGTGTATTGAGTTTCAAGCTAATAGCTTTGATAGTTATTGAGAAATTTTAATTATACTAAAACAATATCCCAAATTTCTATGTACTATGCCAAAACAAGGGCAGATAACTCTGGATATACAAATCACAGGATCACTTGCCTTGTTGTAATGGGTTCCCCATTTGATAGTGAACAGGTATGTTGAGTTTCATTTCAATGCCCATCATAATTATTGAGAAATTGTATTTTTTGAAGAAATTCTAAGTCAAAAAGGGGGAATAACTCAAATAAAATGCTGGATGGAGTTGTCTTCTCTTGTCAACAGATGGGGGTCAACACTTTCTACAAGTGTATTGAGTTTCAAGTTAATAGCTTTGATAGTTATTGAGAAATTTTAATTATACTAAAAAAATATCCCTAATTTCTATGTACTATGTCGAAACAAGGGCAGATAACTCTGGATATACAAATCACAGGGTCATCTGCCTTGTTGTAATTGGTTCCTCTTTTGATAGTGAACAAGTATTCCAAGTTTCAAATGGATACCTTTGATAGTTTTTGAGAAATGGACTGACAAAAAACTTAACCGACCCAGACGCCGGAGTGACGACAATAGCTCGACTTTTTTTCTTCGAAAAGTCTAGCTAATAAAATACAATGCATTTTATAAATACATTATAAATGCTACTACAAAAGCGATAAATACCTGTGAAAATGAATCAGACTTTGGTCAAAGGGAGGTAATTTCTTTCTTTACGTTAGTTACTAACAAGGGAGAATACTCTATCATTTACTCATTGACAAGGTAGAAAGGAGTGAGAAAAAGAGTCAAACACCATGAAAGGTGCTAGATCGTTAAATCGTTAGCTAGCAGAGTAGTATACATAGATTAAATTTAAAATACTTATGTAAGGGAATCATGGTTTTATTGATGAGCATAAAGTCTCAAGCGTGGTAAGGAGCTATGAATAGATTTTTAATGGGAAAATGTGCATTTTTTTAACTTGTCTTGAATGAGGTGGAGGGGTTCTAAACTGAACCCTGAATAAAACAGAGTCCTGTATAGACTGAACTTGTGATAAAGGTCCAATGTAAGGAATCTTTGTTAATTTAACCTGTTTAAACCAAACACCTGCATATTCTGAATGTGAAAGCTAAGCCCAAGGAGGTTTGATTGAGACAGGTTTCACTGAATTTGGTACTGCTTTGACAACTATTTTACCTATTTTGTTCCAGTATTGTTATAAATACTGTTATAGTGACAGCCGGAACCTCTGAGCCATAATGAAAGCGGGAGGTTTGGCGCTTTAAAATCTGATTCAACCCACCATTTCTTTAGAAATGCCTGTACCAAGTCAGGGTCATTATGGTTTTCACAGTTTTCCGGTTGTTACTGATTTTGTCTGTTTATATACTTATGAGTTTTGACTTTCCCTTTGGAAGATTGTTCGGAGTTTGGTAATTTTGTTATTACCCTTATGTAGTAAACTGACAGAATATTCTAGTACACATACCTGTATTTGAAGAATCATTATTTTTTTGTTGGTTGACGATGTAGTGTTGTTGTCGTCTTACATGACGACTGTGTTTCCATTGACGACATTTAGCAGCTATGTAGGCACACAACACACATACTGAAACAGACAAAAACAAATACATACAAGATGTGACTAAACAGAAACAGATCTTATCATTCTTTAACTTATTGTCTAATTTTGATTAAAATTAAATTTTCTAACTTGTCTCAGCCGTTCTCTAAACAAGAGGCCCATAGTGGTGCACCATTAACTTGTCTCAACCTTTCTCTAAACAAGAGGCCCATAGTGGTGCAACATTAACTTGGCTCAACCTTTCTCTAAACAAGAGGCCCATAGTGGTGCACCATTAACTTGTCTCAACCTTTCTCTAAACAAGAGGCCCATAGTGGTGCAACATTAACTTGTCTCAACTTTTCTCTAAACAAGAGGCCCATAGTGGTGCAACATTAACTTGGCTCAACCTTTCTCTAAACAAGAGGCCCATAGTGGTGCACCGTTAACTTGTCTCTACCTTTCTCTAAATAAGAGGCCCATAGTGGTGCAACATTAAATTGTCTCAACCTTTCTCTAAACAAGAGGCCCATAGTGGTGCACCATTAACTTGTCTCAACCTTTCTCTAAACAAGAGGCCCATAGTGGTGCACCATTAACTTGTCTCAACCTTTCTCTAAACAAGAGGCCCATAGTGGTGCAACATTAACTTGGCTCAACCTTTCTCTAAACAAGAGGCCCATAGTGGTGCACCGTTAACTTGTCTCAACCTTTCTCTAAACAAGAGGCCCATAGTGGTGCACCATTAACTTGTCTCAACCTTTCCCTAAACAAGAGCCCCATAGTGGTGCACCATTAACTTGTCTCAACCTTTCTCTAAACAAGAGGCCCATAGTGGTGCAACATTAACTTGTCTCAACCTTTCTCTAAACAAGAGGCCCATAGTGGTGCAACATTAACTTGTCTCAACCTTTCTCTAAACAAGAGCCCCATAGTGGTGCACCATTAACTTGTCTCAACCTTTCTCTAAACAAGAGGCCCATAGTGGTGCACCATTAACTTGTCTCAACCTTTCTCTAAACAAGAGGCCCATAGTGGTGCAACATTAACTTGTCTCAACCTTTCTCTAAACAAGAGGCCCATAGTGGTGCAACATTAACTTGTCTCAACCTTTCTCTAAACAAGAGGCCCATAGTGGTGCAACATTAACTTGTCTCAACCTTTCTCTAAACAAGAGGCCCATAGTGGTGCAACATTAAATTGTCTCAACCTTTCTCTAAACAAGAGGCCCATAGTGGTGCACCGTTAACTTGTCTCTACCTTTCTCTAAATAAGAGGCCCATAGTGGTGCAACATTAAATTGTCTCAACCTTTCTCTAAACAAGAGGCCCATAGTGGTGCACCATTAACTTGTCTCAACCTTTCTCTAAACAAGAGGCCCATAGTGGTGCACCATTAACTTGTCTCAACCTTTCTCTAAACAAGAGGCCCATAGTGGTGCAACATTAACTTGGCTCAACCTTTCTCTAAACAAGAGGCCCATAGTGGTGCACCATTAACTTGTCTCAACCTTTCTCTAAACAAGAGGCCCATAGTGGTGCACCATTAACTTGTCTCAACCTTTCTCTAAACAAGAGGCCCATAGTGGTGCAACATTAACTTGTCTCAACCTTTCTCTAAACAAGAGCCCCATAGTGGTGCACCATTAACTTGTCTCTACCTTTCTCTAAACAAGAGGCCCATAGTGGTGCAACATTAACTTGTCTCAACCTTTCTCTAAACAAGAGGCCCATAGTGGTGCACCATTAACTTGTCTCAACCTTTCTCTAAACAAGAGGCCCATAGTGGTGCAACATTAAATTGTCTCAACCTTTCTCTAAACAAGAGGCCCATAGTGGTGCAACATTAACTTGTCTCAACCTTTCTCTAAACAAGAGCCCCATAGTGGTGCACCATTAACTTGTCTCAACCTTTCTCTAAACAAGAGGCCCATAGTGGTGCAACATTAACTTGTCTCAACCTTTCTCTAAACAAGAGGCCCATAGTGTTGCACCATTAACTTGTCTCAGCCGTTCTCTAAACAAGAGGCCCATAGTGGTGCAACATTAACTTGTCTCAACCTTTCTCTAAACAAGAGGCCCATAGTGGTGCACCATTAACTTGGCTCAACCTTTCTCTAAACAAGAGGCCCATAGTGGTGCACCATTAACTTGTCTCAGCCACGCTCTGAACAAGAGCCCCATAGTAGTGCTTTGTTCATCGGACAACGGTGTCCAATCATATGATTGGTGGTTGATTCTGATTCTCAATATTTTCAAAAGAAGAAAAAAAAAAGCATGTACAATACATTTGATTTTAACCAGAATGTTTCAAACAAGTTTTCTGAGAATTGCTGAGTCATAAACCTTGTATACAAATGAATTAACTAATAGGTTCATTAAATATGAACATTATTGGTGAGCACAACTAATGACAAAATCCTACTGAGTTTGATACAAAACTATTTTATTTTATTTTTACTTTTAAAAATATGATATTAACATGCACTGTTTGGTTTTAACTTACTAAGAGGAATAAGACCAAAACTAGTCCATACAATTATATAGGTCACTTCACTCCCAGCAAAATAATCGTATCCATGGTGACCTCCACAAGGTTCAAGGTCATTGTTGTTGATCTTTAATGGTTGGCAAGGCATATCTGTAAATATATAATAAGTTATTGTTCCTTACAAAGCTATTACAATGCATAAATTATCCGTCATAAATATTATTATCTCTCCTGAATTTACTGAGTAAAAGATATAATTAGAACAAAAACAGTGACATTCAACAATTTCACTAACATCAACAAAACAAGTGACCCCCTCTCTTTACAAATCATTGGACACAAAAACACACCATGAAAATTGTTGATGGAGATACAGATCCTTGCTTTTGACGGACATAAAAATATAGCATAGTTATAAAGACAATTGTTAGTCTTTGCCTTAATGTTTTTCACCTACTTGTCCGAAAGCCAAATTAAGTAAATTGGTCTATTTATTCAAACAAATTCTTTCATAATATTCACTTGTCGGAATCCAGTTTAACTTGTCCTTGGCTTCGGGCAAGCTTAGGTTAGCGTGAAGACTGTTATTAAGACAAACTTCACAAAGTGATATCAGCCATTTTGTACATCCCATCTATCTAAGCTATTAAGACATGTGGCGCTCCATTCAGACACATTTTCTCAGATTCTGACTGGGGCTCAAACTCAGTATTTACTGCACGAGAGATGAGCAAATAATAAACCATTACAACAATGATATGATTGCCATCAATTTGACCTCGTAAAAATACAACCTAACCTGTGTGACATAACTCATACAATAGTCAGTTTTCTTCAAACAATATACATGATTTTGTGTGACAATAGACGGGGGGCTTTCCTGAGCACCTGAGTTCACTCAGTTTTTAGTTGGGTTTGTGTTGCTCCATCTTTAGTTTTCCTTGTAATATTTTGTAGATTATCGTTTTTTCATTTTTCTTTTGACCATTGTATTATATGATCTTTGATTGACAGCTTCTGGTTGACCATTGTATTGTATGACCTTTGATTGACAGCTTCTGGTTGACCATTGTATTGTATGACCTTTGATTGACAGCTTCTGGTTGACCATTGTATTATATGACCTTTGATTGACAGCTTCTGGTTACCCCTTTGGTATCTTCAAATTTTTCTTACTTAATTTCCATCTTAGAAATAGTATTTTATTATATATTGTAATAATAAAATTCACCTGTTGAAATAGTGAAAACATCTTTCTGTATGTGATCAGTGTCTAACTTTGTAGAATTGACAATGATATCATAGAGAGTTATTGTCTTTATCTGATCAATGTCTTCTTCTGTTAAAAGTCTGTAATATAGAAAATAATCATGAACGTGAGATCTCCAATACAGCAAGAGAAAGGGGGAACAGGTGGAGAGATCTAATTTTAATTAGCGTGATCTCATAGATCATAGATAAATACAGATAAAACAAGACAAATGTTGTTTCAAACGAATGTAGAGTACCACAATCCAAAGGGAGATAACTAATTAACAATCCAGATACCAAAAAAAGGGAGATAACTAGATATAAAAAAACAAGGAAAAAAAAATAGATAAAAACAAGGGAGATAACTAGATAAAAAAAAACAATGGTGAGTTAACTAAATACAAAGAAACAAGGGAGAAATATGTATACAAAAAACATTGGTCAGAAAAATATTGAAATATGTTAGGATTACAGAAAGTTTTAAGAATAATAAATGTAAGCTGATTAAAATTTGCATTGAATGTTTTTATTAGTCTAAAAATAGAATATATTATTTCCAAAAGTACTTTGTACATTGTGTAAATATTTTAAAGAAGCCTTCCTTTTCTTTACACGAGTCAGAATTTTTTTTTCTTAATAAATAAATGTCAGAGAAAACCGAAGGAGCAATCAAGAAGAATGGACAATCCAGAGACACTGGCAACAAGACACAGGGCGTAGACAAAAACACAACAAGACACAGGACGTAGATAAAAACACAACAAGACACAGGACGTAGACAAAAACACAACACAACACAGAAAATGAAAAAGTTGAGCAACACGGACTGCACAAAAAACACCGGTGGTGAACCCAGGTGAAGAGTAAGCAGTTCCTGCCTCAAGACACCTGCCATGTTACTCATAGAACTAAGACATGTTGGATATACCTATAAGACACCTGCCATGTTACTCATAGAACCAAGACATGTTGGACATCACTATATACGTCAATTAGGAGCTAGTATTTTTAGAATTTACCCATTGTTGATGTTCTCAAACCAAAACCTGTCGCCATCTCTGATACGATAAAACTGGTCGAGGATTATTGTACGGAACAATTCACCAGGTCCTCTCTGTGTTGTTTCCAACATTCCACCAACAAACACATCCAAGTGATTCAGATTTTTATACAGGCTTTCAACTGTGGTGAATATCTGTTGAAAATAAAAAAAAAATACCTTTAAAGCCAAAAATCATGTTCAACATTTTTTCTAACTACCGGTACTATCTATCTTTTCTATATCTATTTGTGACCGATTCATATCCCTTACCAGCCTTAGGTTCTGATATATCAGCCAGAGAGCTGGTAACTTGAGGTCTGATATCAGGAGCAAGGCCTCATGAAGGATTTGATATGAAATAGGCCGTATTATGATCTTTTTATCATATACTTGGCACAAGAATACATTTCCAGAAATTGACGAATTACAATGCGATATGGTATATTCCTGAACAGCTTGATACACTTTTTTTTATATCAGCCCGCTAAAGTAATCACAGGAAGATGTCTAATGCATTTCATTAGATTTTAACTTTTATATCACATGGTAAAAAAATGTGTTATCAACTATAATTATATGGTAAAGCCCAGTAGCTTACCTCAGGATTTGTCTTGTTAAGTTCTATATTTATCTCTGCCCACGTTGTAACAGGCTTTAGACCAACTGCCTTTCTAACTGTATTATAATCAGGCAGTCCATAGTCTCTACCTCTCATAATTGTCTGGGCAACAAAATCATGTCTTGAAAAATGGAGAGGACCATAGTATTTACCTGTAAAAACAACAAAAAAAACAAGATTTTTCAATCAAAATGTCTTTCTCTGTTGGCTGTTCTATTGTCTGTCTTTCTATTTATAACTTCTGATTACCCCTTTGGTATCTTCAAACTATCGTTTTACCAATATTTCAATTATATCGTGGCAGTCAATTTTATTAGTGGAGGAAAACCAAGTTTAGGGAGAAAACCACCAAAGTTTTATCTAGTACACCATACCTTTGGTACGAATCCCACTCACAACTTTAGTAGTGACAAGCACTGACTCCATAGCTAAATGCAGGGGTGGATCCAGGATTTCAAGTTAGGGGGGGGCGCACTTAAAACAATTGCTCCGAGTGGTGTGAACATTTTTGGGGTATTTCGTGTGAAAAAATCACGATTTTACGCCAAAAAATCATATTTTTACCAATTGCGGAGGGAGGAGTGAAATTTTTTTTGGATATTTCGTGTGAAAAATCGAGATTTTATGCCAAAAAATCATATTTTTTCCAATTTTAGGGGTGTGTGTGCCCCCCCCCCCCCCCCCGAAATGTAAATCAAACTACAATACGATCACGACCACTCCCCCTTTTTTTGCAGGGTAAACAAAATTACATACTCTGTATATCTTCCACAACATTTAAATCTTCTCTCTCTGCGTACTGTGATACCATGCCTTTTATCATCTCTTCTACTCCATCTTCTCTGCTGATTAAAATGTTCTGAAAAACAAACAATAAACAGTGTTTCAATTAGACTTTGAAATCTTCAGGACAATTGCCAGTTGTATATAAATTTCTTCAGGACATTCTTTAATAATGAAACTAATTTTTATATAAAGTTCTTCAAGGACAATTTGAGAAATAGACAGGATAATTTCTTGAGACTGGTGCCTAGCTGAATCACTTAATATATATTAATAGGTACATTTTTGTAATTAGTCAGTGATTGTTGGTTAATGCCAAGTGAGAGGTTTATCAGTGATTTCAAGGAGAAAAAACCTTTCTTTTTTGATTGGATAATAATAATGGTACCTACTTTGTTCTATATTAAGATGATGAGGTAGATTTTTATAGTACACTGACACTAGTGGTAGTTTAATAGGTACTATATTAAGATGATGAGGTAGATTGTTATAGTATACTGACACTAGTGGTAGTTTAATAGGTACTATATTAAGATGACGAGGTAGATTGTTATAGTACACTGACACTAGTGGTAGTTTAATAGGTACTATATTAAGATGACGATGTAGATTGTTATAGTACACTGACACTAGTGGTAGTTTAATAGGTACTATATTAAGATGATGAGGTAGATTGTTATAGTACACTGACACTAGTGGTAGTTTAATAGGTACTATATTAAGATGATGAGGTAGATTGTTATAGTACACTGACACTAGTGGTAGTTTAATAGGTACTATATTAAGATGAGGAGGTAGATTGTTATAGTACACTGACACTAGTGGTAGTTTAATAGGTACTATATTAAGATGACGAGGTAGATTGTTATAGTACACTGACACTAGTGGTAGTTTAATAGGTACTATATTAAGATGATGAGGTAGATTGTTATAGTACACTGACACTAGTGGTAGTTTAATAGGTACTATATTAAGATGATGAGGTAGATTGTTATAGTACACTGACACTAGTGGTAGTTTAATAGGTACTATATTAAGATGACGAGGTAGATTGTTATAGTACACTGACACTAGTGGTAGTTTAATAGGTACTATATTAAGATGACAAGGTAGATTGTTATAGTACACTGACACTAGTGGTAGTTTAATAGGTACTATATTAAGATGACGAGGTAGATTGTTATAGTACACTGACACTAGTGGTAGTTTAATAGGTACTATATTAAGATGACGAGGTAGATTGTTATAGTACACTGACACTAGTGGTAGTTTAATAGGTACTATATTAAGATGATGAGGTAGATTGTTATAGTACACTGACACTAGTGGTAGTTTAATAGGTACTATATTAAGATGATGAGGTAGATTGTTATAGTACACTGACACTAGTGGTAGTTTAATAGGTACTATATTAAGATGAGGAGGTAGATTGTTATAGTACACTGACACTAGTGGTAGTTTAATAGGTACTATATTAAGATGAGGAGGTAGATTGTTATAGTACACTGACACTAGTGGTAGTTTAATAGGTACTATATTAAGATGACGAGGTAGATTGTTATAGTACACTGACACTAGTGGTAGTTTAATAGGTACTATATTAAGATGATGAGGTAGATTGTTATAGTACACTGACACTAGTGGTAGTTTAATAGGTACTATATTAAGATGATGAGGTAGATTGTTATAGTACACTGACACTAGTGGTAGTTTAATAGGTACTATATTAAGATGACGAGGTAGATTGTTATAGTACACTGACACTAGTGGTAGTTTAATAGGTACTATATTAAGATGACAAGGTAGATTGTTATAGTACACTGACACTAGTGGTAGTTTAATAGGTACTATATTAAGATGACGAGGTAGATTGTTATAGTACACTGACACTAGTGGTAGTTTAATAGGTACTATATTAAGATGACGAGGTAGATTGTTATAGTACACTGACACTAGTGGTAGTTTAATAGGTACTATATTAAGATGATGAGGTAGATTGTTATAGTACACTGACACTAGTGGTAGTTTAATAGGTACTATATTAAGATGATGAGGTAGATTGTTATAGTACACTGACACTAGTGGTAGTTTAATAGGTACTATATTAAGATGACGAGGTAGATTGTTATAGTACACTGACACTAGTGGTAGTTTAATAGGTACTATATTAAGATGACGAGGTAGATTGTTATAGTACACTGACACTAGTGGTAGTTTAATAGGTACTATATTAAGATGACGAGGTAGATTGTTATAGTACACTGACACTAGTGGTAGTTTAATAGGTACTATATTAAGATGACGAGGTAGATTGTTATAGTACACTGACACTAGTGGTAGTTTAATAGGTACTATATTAAGATGATGAGGTAGATTGTTATAGTACACTGACACTAGTGGTAGTTTAATAGGTACTATATTAAGATGATGAGGTAGATTGTTATAGTACACTGACACTAGTGGTAGTTTAATAGGTACTATATTAAGATGACGAGGTAGATTGTTATAGTACACTGACACTAGTGGTAGTTTAATAGGTACTATATTAAGATGACGAGGTAGATTGTTATAGTACACTGACACTAGTGGTAGTTTAATAGGTACTATATTAAGATGACGAGGTAGATTGTTATAGTACACTGACACTAGTGGTAGTTTAATAGGTACTATATTAAGATGACGAGGTAGATTGTTATAGTACACTGACACTAGTGGTAGTTTAATAGGTACTATATTAAGATGAGGAGGTAGATTGTTATAGTACACTGACACTAGTGGTAGTTTAATAGGTACTATATTAAGATGACGAGGTAGATTGTTATAGTACACTGACACTAGTGGTAGTTTAATAGGTACTATATTAAGATGACGAGGTAGATTGTTATAGTACACTGACACTAGTGGTAGTTTAATAGGTACTATATTAAGATGACGAGGTAGATTGTTATAGTACACTGACACTAGTGGTAGTTTAATAGGTACTATATTAAGATGACGAGGTAGATTGTTATAGTACACTGACACTAGTGGTAGTTTAATAGGTACTATATTAAGATGATGAGGTAGATTGTTATAGTACACTGACACTAGTGGTAGTTTAATAGGTACTATATTAAGATGACGAGGTAGATTGTTATAGTACACTGACACTAGTGGTAGTTTAATAGGTACTATATTAAGATGACGAGGTAGATTGTTATAGTACACTGACACTAGTGGTAGTTTAATAGGTACTATATTAAGATGATGAGGTAGATTGTTATAGTACACTGACACTAGTGGTAGTTTAATAGGTACTATATTAAGATGATGAGGTAGATTGTTATAGTACACTGACACTAGTGGTAGTTTAATAGGTACTATATTAAGATGACGAGGTAGATTGTTATAGTACACTGACACTAGTGGTAGTTTAATAGGTACTATATTAAGATGACGAGGTAGATTGTTATAGTACACTGACACTAGTGGTAGTTTAATAGGTACTATATTAAGATGATGAGGTAGATTGTTATAGTACACTGACACTAGTGGTAGTTTAATAGGTACTATATTAAGATGACGAGGTAGATTGTTATAGTACACTGACACTAGTGGTAGTTTAATAGGTACTATATTAAGAAGACGAGGTAGATTGTTATAGTACACTGACACTAGTGGTAGTTTAATAGGTACTATATTAAGATGACAAGGTAGATTGTTATAGTACACAGACATTAGTGGTAGTTTAATAGGTACTATATTAAGATGATGAGGTAGATTGTTATAGTACACTGACACTAGTGGTAGTTTAATAGGTACTATATTAAGATGACGAGGTAGATTGTTATAGTACACTGACACTAGTGGTAGTTTAATAGGTACTATATTAAGATGACGAGGTAGATTGTTATAGTACACTGACACTAGTGGTAGTTTAATAGGTACTATATTAAGATGACGAGGTAGATTGTTATAGTACACTGACACTAGTGGTAGTTTAATAGGTACTATATTAAGATGATGAGGTAGATTGTTATAGTACACTGACACTAGTGGTAGTTTAAGAGGTACTATATTAAGATGATGAGGTAGATTGTTATAGTACACTGACACTAGTGGTAGTTTAATAGGTACTATATTAAGATGATGAGGTAGATTGTTATAGTACACTGACACTAGTGGTAGTTTAATAGGTACTATATTAAGATGACGAGGTAGATTGTTATAGTACACTGACACTAGTGGTAGTTTAATAGGTACTATATTAAGATGATGAGGTAGATTGTTATAGTACACTGACACTAGTGGTAGTTTAATAGGTACTATATTAAGATGACGAGGTAGATTGTTATAGTACACTGACACTAGTGGTAGTTTAATAGGTACTATATTAAGATGATGAGGTAGATTGTTATAGTACACTGACACTAGTGGTAGTTTAATAGGTTCTTACCCAAGTCCCTATGCAATCAGTGCCGATCACCACTGATGTTGTGAGTTCGAATCTCCATCAGGGCGAGGTGTACAACATTATGTGATAAAGTTTGTCAGTGACTTACGACAGGTCGTTGATTTTCTCCGGGGACTCCGGTTTCCTCCACCAATAAAACTGACCGCCACGATATAACTGAAATATTGCTGAAAGTGGCGTTAAACACCATCAAACAAATAAACACAAAATCTTACATGAGTCCATATTGAAGATCTAGGATATCTTCTAAGAGTGTATACTGTGAGAAAGTATGTCCTTTCCTGTGTGAAGTGCAGCAGAACAAGGGTAATAGACTTAGAATTTCTAACATAGATGGAAGATAACATGATCATCAATTTTGGCAAAATACAAGAACATTTTTCTTCTATAAAATATGACAGTAATACTCAACAGACCTTAGGATTGGAGTTAAATTGGTGTGGACAGAATAACATAAAATAAATCCATGGAAAATTGAACCATATTTACTAAAAAGAAATATGTAATGGACTATTTCAACTATGTAAGGTGCAAGGTCCTTTCAATCTGGGAAGATTTGTAATCTCTGATTTATTTTTAATGAATATACAGACCTGTGAGTTGAAGTATGAGTTACACAGTCTTAGTGCCTTGTGATGATTCCACTTTATTGATCCACAGTTATTGTTCCTGAAACATACATAAAACTAGAACTGTGAGTGACCTCACTGAGTGATACCCCCCACTTGCAATACTATGATGTTCAAACTTTGGAATACAGGTATATTAGTAAGTTATCTATGAAAAATGAACAGATATGGAGTTATGTCAAGGAGACAACATCCCATATCCAAAATAAACTAACCAAGAACATACATCTAGGGGTCGCCACAAGTACACGACCCCCATTTTCGTGAAAGTACAAGTTGAATTATCTCCCCTTCTAAATTTTAGACAGCAACGGTATTCCTTCATGCACATCTGCAGGTTGTGTACGACAACTGTGTAAAGTTTTATAAAAATTCAATAAGCAGTTTAGTAGGAGTTGCGCTTACAAGGTACATGTCCCCCCTTTTCGTGAAAGTATAAGTTGAATTATCTCCCCTTCTAAATTTTAGACAGCAACGGTATTCCTTCATGCACATCTGCAGGCTGTGTACGACAACTGTGTAAAGCTTTATAAAAATTCAATAAGCAGTTTAGTAGGAGTTGCGCTTACAAGGTACATGTCCCCCCTTTTCGTGAAAGTATAAGTTGAATTATCTCCCCTTCTAAATTTTGGACAGCAACCATATTCCTTCATGCACATCTGCAGGTAGTGTACTACAACTGTGTAATGTTTCACAAAACTCCAATAAGCCGTTTAGGAGGAGTTGCGTTTACAAGGTACACAACCCCCTTTTCGTGAAAGTATAAGTTGAATTATCTCCCCTTCTAAATTTTAGACAGCAATGGTATTCCTTCATGCACATCTGCAGGTTGTGTACTACAACTGTGTAAAGTTTCATAAAAATTCAATATGCAGTTTAGTAGGAGTTGCGCTTACAAGGTACATGCCCCCCCCCTTTTCGTGAAAGTATAAGTTTAATTATCTCCCCTTTTAAATTTTGGACAGCAACCATATTCCTTCATGCACATCTGCAGGTAGTGTACTACAAATGTGTAAAGTTTCATAAAAATCCAATAAGTGGTTTAGGAGGAGTTGCACTTACAAGGTACATGGATGGACGGACAGACAGACGGATGGGGTGATTCCTTTGCGGGGGGTATAATGAAGCTATAAATGAAAGATAAATAAAAAAAATAGAGGATATTTGAGTCTGTATTACTGATTATTCATGCACAGTTTTGATAAATTTAAATTTCTGGTTTCTGAGAAAAAAAATATCATTTTCTTGTATACTAAAATAATGTCCTACAATGGCGACCATCTTCCATTAATTTCCAAAATGAGACACAGAAAATCTTGCCGGTACATTTTGCCAATCACTGATTACAATACAGCCACTCAGCCATCCATGTCTCCCACATACTCTTGACTTGATTCTAAAGACATACGGTGAATACAGAACATTTTCTCTTTTAAAAACACACACACTTACCTTCTAGAGACAACTGATGGAATCAGTGTCATAATGTACTTGATAGCGGCAGCGTCAAACACGGAGGAGATCCCTGGTTCTAACGTTGATTTATACCCTAAAATTATTAAATATTTTCTAAGCATAAAAAACATAACCTTTCCAAAGTACCATTCCTTCATGAAACTTCAGAACAGAGATGGATTTGAAGGATGAAAACATATGATTCAAATAATTATACTGCTAAATTGTGCATGTTGACTTGACAATAGTAAGTACATGTACATGTATAACTAGATTAAGACATTATTATATGTAAATAAACTTCTCTAAATGTTTATTTTGACCAAAAATAATAGATATTTCAAACTCTAAGCAGTGAGCAACTCATACATAACAAGAATATGATTTGTGCAAACTGATCTGATATATTGAAATTATTTATTTTCATTTGAACAAAGACACTAGATACATAACAAGAATATGACCTGATATATTGAAATTATTTATTTTCATTTGAACAAAGACACTAGATGTGCATGTATATATATATATATAAACCTGTAATAAATAGGCCAAGCTTAAGAGATATTGATTTGCTTTGATCTGATATATTAAAGTGAGTAGATAAATAGTTGAATTATTTTTTCTTTCAAATATCTGAAAAAAGGCTCATTTTAATGCAAGAAAAAAATATGCAAATCAATTGATCCTCCTGATAAATGTTTTTAGGGAGGAGCAGTTTTAAGTTACATACAACTAATTAAACATTTTATGTTGGCCTAATCTTCTAGTAATTACCTCTGTAAGGCTGTATATCAACTCCAAGTAGATCAGGGAGCCAGTCATACATTATAATTTTCTGTGAACAAAAAATAAATATTCATTAGATATACTGTAAACTAACAGAAGTTACCTCCCTTTAAACTGTAAATGGATGTTAGATTTTTAGATGTCCTGATTCAGGAAGAAATATTGTAATTAAGAAAACTTCGAGTTATCAACATATATGTGATAATTATAAAACACATTGTAAGGTATCTTTATGATAAAGAAAATACTTTTTATTTAACATACAATGTATATATATTTGTACTATGTGTAATTTTCAAATTTAAAAAGATTTAAATTTACAAAAGAATAAAAATAAATTCCTCTGAAGGATTCAGGTATATTGTTTGTATGTCCTCACTAATTTTACCAACTTTTTTGATTTTGTAAAGATTCAAAGGACAACTAATTTAACTCAAATTGCTATACCCCCCCCCCCCAAAAAAAAAACAACAAAACAAAATCTGGTAAATATTTTTGGTAATTTGTTCTTTATATTTATGTTTCTTCTTATAACCTATACAATTATCTTAAAACAATAAATAAATAAATATTTTTTTCACAACATAATAATTTGAAAGATGGGAGATAACTCTAATTTTGAAAATCTTTTTGCAACCTATGTCTTATCCATTTGTCAATTTGTTTGACAATAAAACAAGTTTAGATTATTTAACATCAGAGGGTAATAGGTTATTGTATATAGGTCTGCTAATCACTGAGACCCATTTTTATCTTTCAGCTTTATTACCTTTATTTTGTTGTAAATGGGGTAGAACTCGACACCTTTCATTAACTAATATTTTGCTGTTTTTCTTGTAACAGATTTAGAGCCTGGTATTACACAACCGATATACTCTAGCCAAGGGTTATGATCCTCCTCCACTCTCATAGATTATCAACTCTATCATTATGTCTGGAATCGCTTTGAAACAGGACGCCTTCAAATTTAAAATTGCACCACATTATAAGCAAAAATCCATTGCATAATTTTTTTTGGCAGGAAGATGGGCACCCCCCCTGGCCAACGGGGCCCTGTGCTTAAGCACATCTAAGCACAATGGTAAATCCGGCACTGCCAACATGTGTTTTCATAACATGCAATCTGATTGGTTGCAGCTATCACTGACAGCATCCAGTTAAAACTGTCACTATCTGACCTTGAAAATCCTTTTTAACACTGCCAATGGTGTAAAAGAAGGGAGGCAGATCGATCATAACTTTTGACTAGCAAAGATATATACAAAGGAGATAGTTTTTATACCTGTAAAGAAGCAATGACTCTCCGCCTGGTATTGTAGAAGACTTTTCTGTAGTACCAGTCAGGATGTTCTTGGTGCATCTGTGTAGCAAGGTAGTTATGCCATCTAAAGAATAGTATTCCAAGAGACAAAAGGGCTGGGTTCTCATGTACATGGTTATCTCCCATTTCTGAAACAAAAATATTATAATTAAATGAAATTAGAGGTTATTTTTGACACAAAACAAATGTCTCCCCCCCCCCCCATATTTTTTGGAAAAGGGGAAATTCAAAAATTGTACTCTCAAACTTTTGTGATGATATGGATATTACATTGTATTAACAAGCATGTAAGTTTTGATGAATTCCCATTTAAAATGTAGGTGGAGTTGCACATACACACATTTTGAAAAAATATTCTAATTCAAAAAGGGCAATAACTCCTTCAAAAATATTCCAATCAAACTGTTGTAAAGTCATTTGGCCAGCCTAAAAAATTAATTAAAAATCATCAGTTTAACTTATTGATTTTTTTTCTTCACACATTTACTAGTATATCATCTACCAACTCTGACAAATAATTTCAGAATTTTGACACTATTTTCCAAAAAGTTGCCCATTAGGTCTCTATGTTAAATATTTGTACCAAATGTGGATATGTGCAGAGGGAGTTAGTATGCTTGTTGTTACCAACTTCCAGTGTAAACAATAACAACACATGTGGTTTTATTTACATTTCACTGTCATGTGATTACCTAATTTGAATATGTCACCAGAACCCAAGCATGCATGAGATGTTCATTTCACTTTCAAGTGACAATAGGTTATTCTATAAACAAACCCAAAGATTTTCACCCAAAGTTTAACTTTTTACATTTTATTGGAAATTATTTTAGAAATTTAAAAGTAAAAAGTATAAATGCAAGCCTTTGAATTTTAAATCTTTTTCTTTAAATTCTAAATAAAATCACTTTTGTTTTGGTGTTTTCTAAAGCCCAGTATTTGAACTCGAAGAACATGGTTATAAAGTAAGCCTATGTGTATTGACCAAATATACCATGTAAATAGCCCATGCTAAATGTGTATACTTTTAGAAAATGAAAACAAGTTTTATGTATGTTATTTAAGCATAATAAAAAAAACAAGTAATTAATATATATTTTTTTAAATATAAAAGAAAAAATATAAAATATAGGTAGAAAAAAAACCAATTTTTTTTTGTCTTTTCATAAATTAATATTTACAAATTAAAAATTATCTGCCCTTATTTAGAACTCTACCAATACTTATGTAGAAAGGATAGTCATGCTTCTCAAAACTTCAGATGAAAAACAGGATTTAATACTAAAAGTGTTTGATTATTTTGAAGCCCAATCAAAATTGTCACTTGGTGAAAGTGAAATGAACATCTCATGCATGCTTGGGTTCTGGTGACATATTCAAATTAGGTAATCACATGTCAGTGAAATGTAAATAAAACCACACGTGTTGTTGTTATTGTTTACACTGGAAGTTGGTAACAACAAGCATACTAACTCCCTCTGCACATATCCACATTTGGTACAAATATTTAACATAGAGACCTAATGGGCAACTTTTTGGAAAATAGTGTCAAAATTCTGAAATTATTTGTCAGAGTTGGTAGATGATATATTAGTAAATGTGTGAAGAAAAAAAATCAATAAGTTAAACTGATGATTTGTAATTAATTTGTTAGTCCTGCTCTAGGCCAAACAGACTTTTTTTTTTACCAGTAATTATATGGAAATTTTCATAAAGGTAATAAGCAAACATGCAACGTTAAGAGGAATTCCCATTCCCAGAAGTAAGGAAACATAATACATTTTCATTTTGAAACTAATTCCATGGTTTGTACATTTTCACTCAGATCTTACCCACGATAATATCTATTATTATATAGTAATAAATAATTTCCTATTCATTTCAATGGAAAATAATCGTGCAATATATTCTTGTATTTGCACGCTAAGTATCGTCATTTTCGGAAAAGTACTGATGTGTTCCGAAATTTGTCTTAAATTTATTGCATCATATAAAAATGGCGGAAGATGATATCGCCAGGCTGCTGTAAAATGCAGAATCTGAGGAAATTCTACCAGAGGAACGCAATGCAGACATTATTAATTTGGACAAACAAACAAACTTGTGCAATATGATATACTGCTCGGGACAATATTCACGCAATAACCCTATATTATCAAAAAACTAGCGTGATATTAACATAATATTACTCTTTTCTAATATGACATTATAATGACGTCAATGATGTTGCGCTACCCAATCCTCAATAGATATACTACCATCATATGTTTTGCTCGAAATGGACTTCATCTCACATCTCAGGTTTTGCCTTCAATGTAATATTGCTCTGTTTCGCCTTCAATGTAATATTGCTCTAAGTAAACAACTCTTTCAAAACAGATCAACTATAGTATATATTTCCAAACGTTTCAGTTATTAGCCTTCTTCAGTGTATTCTTCAAAACTCAACTACATCATTACAAGTTTTCAATGTCAATTTGTTAATACTACCACACCTGTAAGAAAGTTTGATAATGTCAACCGCTAAGTTTATGCTGTACCGTACTTACTCCAGAGTTTGCCCATATTCTTCATTTTCCCATCACTTGAAGGATACATGACAAATGGTAGGCGTACACTGTTGGATTCTGGGTATTTTCCCCAACTATCTCCTGATGCTAAGTGTCCAGTCTTATCTTGTCGTAGAAAGTTTGTTCTAACAACACTTGGACCATAAACAAAACTTCCATCAATAAAACTGGTTGCTCCATTTACCTACAATAAATATACAATATATATGTACACAAAGTTAGAAAATATATTATTTATTTATTTATACAAGCTTTATAAACAAATATATCTATTGCATGTTTCCTACAATGTCTAAAGGTCTAAAAAATTGCCAAATCTTACTGAAAAGAGCAGATGCAAGCATTATTCCAATGTTTTTCTAGTTACTGTTTCTTACCATTAGCAGAAGAGTAGATTTAAATGTGATTTTCTTTATCAAAATATACCTAATTTGCATAATTGGCTAAAAAAAATCACTGAAAACCTCATTGCCATGGTGTATTTAAAATTTGAGATCACTTTGACTTATAATAAAGTAGCAATAGACAATTAAATGAATTTCTATTTTTAGCAACAACCACCATCTTGAATGGTAGACGGGGCTGTCGGACATAATTTTGAAAGTGGACAATCGTAACTACTCGGTAGCGAGAATGGCCGAGTAGTTACGATTGTGAAAGGGGGCAGATAACCCAATGACAGGATCAGGATCAGGACATCCAAGCCAAGATTGGTTTAATTTGGTTCAGTGAAATAAGAAGTTTTATGACGTACGGCCGACTCCAATTGATGACAAATGACATTTGAAATGTAGATAAAAATACAAATACAAACAGGGGGAAAGAGTTGTTTCCTCGTGCCACATGTGCCAGAGGACGGATTAAGAGGTCAATAGGGATTTTTCTTCATAGAAGATAAAAACCATGACTGGTTGGTCCGATTGCTTAGATAATCTAATCTAATAAAATGACAAATTACATGTAAACTAAACAATCTTTCTGTGTCAGTGTGTGGACATAGAACAAGAAGGACAACTCTTCCCCTTAAATATTTTCCCGCCACTTTTGGAGATTGTAGAATACTGGAACATCAACGGACAACAATACGGGAATAAATAATAATACTTGTCATTATTTTTATCAGCAAATAAAGATAATATAACATATATACCATTTCAGCAATATAGCAATGGTTGAAAAGTTAAGAGTCACCAAGTTGTTCTCCGTTGTACATAGAACCTGGATGTATTTTGTATTTAGTCGATTTGAAAAGCTCATTACTCGAAATTGAAAAAGGACGCTATTTTCAAATAAATAGAACTGAAAGATTTTGTAAAATATGCAATGATTTAGAAATTGAAGATGCGAAATATATAGGAAAGAAAGAGAAATATTATTTAAAAAAGTATCTTTATATTATAAAAAATTTCCAAACTTCCATAATGATACAATGAAATCAAAATCATTACGTAACAGTAAATCGGTGCGAATTAACAAATTATGCACAGACTTTATATCAAATTTATTAAAAATTAGAAAAGATAGTATATCTTAATACAGTTATGTCATAAAATTGTTATTTATGTTGTTAATTTAGTACATATTGCATATATACATATCCTTAATGCTATTATATTACAATATGGGCCTTTACCAATTATTGTAATTGCGTTTGTGCCAATAAAATATAGTCTGGTCTTGTCTATTGTCTAGTCTATGTTGATTGATATCGACTTTAAATAAAACTTTGAATCTTGAAAACCTTAGCTTTGTACCTGTTGCTTATGATTTATCTTTTGAACTAGTTTTTTTTTTATTCCTTTGTGTAGTAACGTCTGTTTACAGATATCAAATATGAAATATATTTATTTCATTTATCATCACTTATTAGGCATGTCCTACATACATGTATTCTTTAGTTGTGTTGTATAGTTTTCTCAGTTTGTCAGTGACTTGCGACAGGTCGGTGGTTTTCTCCGGGTACTCCGGTTTCTTCCACTAATAATCTGACCCCCCCCCCCCCCCCCATGATATAACTGAAATATTGTTGAATGTGGCGTTAAACACCAAAACCCAAACCCAAACCTCAATTTTCATCAATCGGATAGCACAATTTTCAAACCACAATTTTTGTTTGTATCTTTTCAAAACGAGACACTATCAAAGAAAAATGTCAGAAGAAAAAAAAGTCAAATTGCACACACCATCCCTGTAAGTTGATAATTTGTAAATAAAATAATAGTAGTAAAAAAAAGAAAAAAATCTGACAATTGAAGAAGAGTTTTAACCCGTCCCCTACGATTACCCCCTGAACACTAGATTGTACAAACCTGTTGTCTTGGAGTGTTGGGTGACTGTCCTGTATGTTTATTGTATTTTATTCTTTCGTATGGCATCTTTTTAGTTCCACTACAATGGACGTCAAAATCGGGGTCACATTTTGGAACAGGAATTTCCAGGAGTTCTATCGGACACGTGGTATCGTCTGTGTCTGTTACTTCAAACGACACAAGTTGTCCTGTAGAAAACAAACATTGTCAATAAAGGCACTCGTATCGTATGTGATAATTAATATGAAATATCCATGCAGCAGAGATATTTCATGTTAATTATCACATACGAAATTAACTGAATTGTCTTGAACTGACATTTACACTGAACCAAATAAGAAAGAAAATGATAAGATAAAAGAGGTTATGGTTATGGTGTTTAATGCCACTTTCAACAATATTTCAGTTATATCGTGGTGATCAGTTTTATTGATGGAGGAAACCAGAGTACCCAGAGAAAACCACAGACCTGCCGCAAGTTACTGAAAAACTGTATCGCATAATGTTGAATCGAGTACACATCGTCTGAGCTTGGTTCAAACTCACAACTTTAGTTAGAAGATAAAAGACAACATGTAATACAAACTGATAAACTCTATAAAATATATCACTTTTTCTGTTTAATTACATTGCTTTCTTAGCACATTCTCAGCATGGATGAAACATACATGATACATCTTCGTTAAAATTTTCGTGGTCTGGAATTTTAGGGAGTGCATGACCAGCACAACTCCCTCTACACCCGGAGGCAGTCGTGATCACATGGTAGTTAGATTTACAGTTCTACCTGTGCAATTAGTGCATATCACCTAAAGTTGTGAGTTTGAATCTCGCTCAGGCGAGGTGTACTCGATACAACACTATGTGATAAAGTTTGTCAGTGACTTGCGACAGGTCGATGGTTTTCGCCACCTATATAACTGATCGCCACGATATAACTGAAATATTGTTGAAAGTGGCGCTAAACACCATAACACTAACCTTAACCCTAACCCTCTACTCTATACTCACGCCAGAAATTTCATCATAAAACAAGACAATCATTTCTATGACAATTCAGCAAGTTATAAATAGCATTAGTCAGTGTGCATATATATATAGCCATTGCATGTTGAATACCATGTCATAAAATTTTTAGTGCATAGTACCAAGTATATAGAAAAATTATATAAATAACTTCTAGTGTGTTAAGTAGATTCGTCACACTTATTATATATACTTAAGATAACCATTAGTCAGCATATAATATATCTCACAAACTAACTGATAATGCAATTTTTTCAGTTGATCGGACTGCGTGCCAACGTTTCAGTAGAACATATCGGAGAGTGTGAATGACTGTCAAGCTGTCAAACGCCCTGTTTTCACTACCGTTAGAATTAGATAGAATTGACATTTTTGTCGTGATTCGTTAAACCAGTTTTTCGAGCTACAGTTAGCATCAGATTGAAAGAAAAAATATTGTTATTGCGATTTTGAACAAAATATTACAATGAATCGTTTTGTATGATACCCATTCTCGTCCTCATATCTCAGGGGGAAAACAATGATAATAACCGTAGACTCTATTGATCTCTAGGCTTAGTAGTACCGATGTCGAACCCCGCTATATCTCACATTGTAAGCCCCCTGTCTCCATGGCTGTAACACCAATTACAGTTAGAGGACGGTTGATATGATTCTACTGTGACCACCAATGAGTCTTTCCTTATTTTATGTATTGCAATTGGAGATCCAGTTTTCATAGGGAGATGATTGGGATCCCTTAACTGATTTAATCCCGCCACAATTGGAGATCCAGTTTTCATAGGGAGAGGATTGGAATCCCTTATCTGATTTAATCCCGCCACAATTGGAGATCCAGTTTTCATTGTGTTATGTGATTTAAGGTAATACCTGGTTGTTAAATGATTTAAGGTAATACCTGGTTGTTAAATGATTTAAGGTAATACCTGGTTGTTAAATGATTTAATGTAATACCTGGTTGTTAAATGATTTAAGGTAATACCTGGTTGTTAAATGATTTAAGGTAATACCTGGTTGTTAAATGATTTAAGGTAATACTTGGTTGTTAAATGATTTAAGGTAATACCTGGTTGTTAAATGATTTAAGGTAATACCTGGCTGTTAAATGATTTAATGTAATACCTGGTTGTTAAATGATTTAAGGTAATACCTGGTTGTTAAATGATTTAATGTAATACCTGGTTGTTAAATGATTTAAGGTAATACCTGGTTGTTAAATGATTTAAGGTAATACCTGGTTGTTAAATGATTTAATGTAATACCTGGTTGTTGAGTGATTTAAGGTAATACCTGGTTGTTAAATGATTTAAGGTAATACCTGGTTGTGACATGATTTAAGGTAATACCTGGTTGTTAAATGATTTAAGGTAATACCTGGCTGTTAAATGATTTAAGGTAATACCTGGTTGTTAAATGATTTAAGGTAATACTTGGTTGTTAAATGATTTAAGGTAATACCTGGTTGTTAAATGATTTAATGTAATACCTGGTTGTTAAGTGATTTAATGTAATACCTGGTTGTTAAATGATTTAAGGTAATACCTGGTTGTTAAATGATTTAATGTAATACCTGGTTGTTAAATGATTTAAGGTAATACCTGGTTGTTAAATGATTTAATGTAATACCTGGTTGTTAAGTGATTTAAGGTAATACCTGGTTGTTAAATGATTTAAGGTAATACCTGGTTGTTAAGTGATTTAAGGTAATACCTGGTTGTTAAATGATTTAAGGTAATACCTGGTTGTTAAATGATTTAAGGTAATACCTGGTTGTTAAGTGATTTAAGGTAATACCTGGTTGTTAAATGATTTAATGTAATACCTGGTTGTTAAGTGATTTAAAGTAATACCTGGTTGTTAAATGATTTAATGTAATACCTGGTTGTTAAATGATTTAAGGTAATACCTGGTTGTTAAATGATTTAAGGTAATACCTGGTTGTTAAATGATTCAATGTAATACCTGGTTGTTAAGTGATTTAAGGTAATACCTGGTTGTTAAATGATTTAAGGTAATACCTGGTTGTTAAATGATTTAAGGTAATACCTGGTGTTAAATGATTTAAGGTAATACCTGGTTGTTATGTGATTTAAGGTAATACCTGGTCGTTAAATGATTTAAGGTAATACCTGGTTGTTATGTGATTTAAGGTAATACCTGGTTGTTAAATGATTTAAGGTAATACCTGGCTGTTAAATGATTTAAGGTAATACCTGGTTGTTATGTGATTTAAGGTAATACCTGGTTGTGACATGATTTAAGGTAATACCCGGTTGTTAAATGATTTAAGGTAATACCTGGTTGTTAAATGATTTAAGGTAATACCTGGTTGTGACATGATTTAAGGTAATACCTCGTTGTTCGTTTATTGATATTGGCGGTAAAATATAAGAAAAATAATATTATCACACCATACCAAAGAAAGCAAAAAATGCAGTTCTGTTGTTAAAAGACACCAAACTATCTAGACTGGTGTTCTGTCGAAACAGTGCGTTACTGACAAGTCTGGCACTAGGTCTTTCTGAACTCGTCGGCTGGTAGGTATAGTCTTCATAGGCCGATGATATGTTATGCATCAGGCTTTCCCCTAAAATGTTAAATAAAACAAAATTACTTGCAGAGCACATTAATTGCTACAAAAAACTCGACAACATAACTCCTCACAATTTTATGAGGCACCGTTTTACCTTTTATCCCCTTTTTCATATCAAAACATTTCATATCAAAACATTTCTTATTAAAACATTTCTTGATATCAACAAAACATTTTTTTTATATCAAATTTTTTTTTTTTTAAAAGAGATATGTAATAGAAATACGGTGCTTCGTACAATGTGGGTGATATACTATGACAACTTAATTGTGTTAATCAATGTTTTGTTTTTGGTATAGAGGACGTGCCTTGTTTTCATTTGACAGCCTAATCTTCCTCTCAAAGACTCCTCACAATGCAACCCTTCTAACTAGCATTATTTATTTCTTTTAAGCTTCTTCTCGCCATAAATATAGCTGAAATATAACACCCACGACGTTAAGCAACAATCAATCAATCAACCAACAAATCTGGAATAGACTACTATGATTAGTTAGAGCTTCAACAGTCAGTTCCTCCCAATCATCATACTACATGTGTTGGGTGTGACGGTGTATCTAGTTTTGATTGTACATTAGTCACCTTTGATACATGACAGTGTACATACACCATGTCCTAGACAGATGTGTCACGGTGTATCTAGTTTTGATTGTACATTAGTCACCTTTGATACGTGACAGTGTACATACACCATGTCCTAGACAGATGTGTCACGGTGTATCTAGTTTTGATTGTACATTAGTCACCTTTGATACGTGACAGTGTACATACACCATGTCCTAGACAGATGTGTCACGGTGTATCTAGTTTTGATTGTACATTAGTCACCTTTGACACGTGACAGTGTACATACACCATGTCCTAGACAGATAAAGAAGAAACAATACACTTTTAGTTCACATGACAAATATGACATCATTCTCGAGTCAGACCATGATGTTTTCTATGGTGTAAAACAATTATAACATCTACTTACTACAAGAATACAGATGTCCTTATCCTTGACCCTGTATCACTGTGTCCTGTATTCACAAGGTCATTTGACGTTGTCTGAGAGACCAAATTAACATGTCATTGAAACTGTTGAGAAACATATTACCTTGGTCTGGGAGTAATACTCCCAACCTAGGTATTCTTATGAAATGTAAAATCAACTTCGCCATTAAACTTTTAAAACGTGATTAAAATAAGTTATGTAGTGAAAACATCCTATGCTAGCTACCATTATTTCGTTATTAAGAGGGACATTGTTGAAATGTCAAGTGCCATCATAAGTACTTCAGTGCTTTCTTTGTTGACTACTTTTATTAATCATCTCAAGTACTTGAAATGTACTTTAAACTGAAGTCTTAATCGTTTTTCATATAAAAGGCATGTTCGACAGGTCGCTGAACTTGTGAGTGCGATTGTTAAAATCACCACATAACTCTATCACGAGGAAGACTGCCTGTTCATGTCTTTCTTCTGTATTATATTGTCTTGTCTGTAGTAACAGAAATTCTAAGCAATTTCAATTTAATTACAGGTTATATCAGTCAATGTATGGTTAAATGTAGAGGAGAGCTACCAGTAGTCCGTAGCTGCATGTTATTCTCGTTAAATAAATAGAATTAAATTAACATTGTAATACAGCGAGCATACTGACCAGTTGTTCCCCAACTTGGATATGCAAGGTTGTTGTACCACCCATCAAATCTTTGTATTGCCGAATCTTCACAGCAAACTGAAATTAGAAAAACAAAATAAATTGAAACTAACCATATATTATCTGTTTTCTTTATACAAAGTTCAATATTAAGAATCGGCGTTGTTTGCAGAACGCAGTTTGCTCGATAGTGTGCAAGGGTTAGCGTTATTCTCACATGTGAAAAAATCTGCATGACAGCATTATATATAAGTAGAGAGGTCTCGACTTATACAATTAGCACTCCGCATTTTTTGAAGTGGTTGACAAAGTGAGGAGAGTGAGCGGTCATGTATATACGTGTGGGAGGTGGATTGCCTCTGTGAATTTGTTAGAAATTGAAATGGTTCTTATGGAGTGGCTTTTTGTATATTTTTCAGTTTATTTTAAATTGACGATAAGTAGTGAAATAATTAGCATATTTGCCACTAATTATGATGAAGTTCCTACGTCCGATCTCAGATCGGTAAAAATCAAAGACTATGCAAAACTGAAATTGTCTGCCTCCCTGCTAATCACACAGAATTAACTGAACAATTGCTGATTTGGCGTTAAACAACAATCAGTCACTCACTCAAAGACATATGAGGGTGTCTTCATAGAGGTCCGCACTTTCTCCAACACGTGACGATAGTAATTAGTAATTAGAAAGTAAAAGTAAAAAAAATTAAACTTACCAAAACATATCACAACTATAGAAATTAACTTGCTTAAAATGTCTCTCATGATCTAATTTTCTTGAATGTATGTCGTCCACTTCAAGCTTATATTGACCTGTGTAATATAAAATAATAGAAGACCTTTATTATAAGAGGAAACATCCTTTAGTTTTTGTAAATTACGATAAGAAAAAAATAAGGGTACAGAAGCAATAGTAAAAAGGGACCGATCATTAAATTTTTAAGGAGGGGCTATGTCCTCCATGTCAGATTATTTTTCTCTCATGAAACAAAAATAAGTTTATTTTATTTCAAACTTTACCAAGCAATTTTTTTATGAAAACTGCAGATTGAGATTTTTTTTGTTGCCTCTTTTCAATTAATTTTTATTTCTATAAAATTTGGCAACAGAAATTTAAATATAGACATAGTTCGTCCTTTTAATAGTTAAATAATTTGTCCCTTAATCGACGAAGGGTCTCGCTCCCTTAATCTATCTGGAGCTTTGATATCACTTTAAGTGACGAAGGGTCTCGCTCCCTTAATCTATCTGGAGCTTTGATATCACTTTAAGTGACGAAGGGTCTCGCTCCCTTAATCTATCTGGAGCTTTGATATCACTTTAAGTGACGAAGGGTCTCGCTCCCTTAATCTATCTGGAGCTTTGATATCACTTTAAGTGACGAAGGGTCTCGCTCCCTTAATCTATCTGGAGCTTTGATATCACTTTAAGTGACGAAGGGTCTCGCTCCCTTAATCTATCTGGAGCTTTGATATCACTTTAAGTGACGAAGGGTCTCGCTCCCTTAATCTATCTGGAGCTTTGATATCACTTTAAGTGACGAAGGGTCTCGCTCCCTTAATCTATCTGGAGCTTTGATATCACTTTAAGTGACGAAGGGTCTCGCTCCCTTAATCTATCTGGAGCTTTGATATCACTTTAAGTGACGAAGGGTCTCGCTCCCTTAATCTATCTGGAGCTTTGATATCACTTTAAGTGACGAAGGGTCTCGCTCCCTTAATCTATCTGGAGCTTTGATATCACTTTAAGTGACGAAGGGTCTCGCTCCCTTAATCTATCTGGAGCTTTGATATCACTTTAAGTGACGAAGGGTCTCGCTCCCTTAATCTATCTGGAGCTTTGATATCACTTTAAGTGACGAAGGGTCTCGCTCCCTTAATCTATCTGGAGCTTTGATATCACTTTAAGTGACGAAGGGTCTCGCTCCCTTAATCTATCTGGGGCTTTGATATCACTTTAAGTGACGAAGGGTCTCGCTCCCTTAATCTATCTGGAGCTTTGATATCACTTTAAGTGACGAAGGGTCTCGCTCCCTTAATCTATCTGGAGCTTTGATATCACTTTAAGTGACGAAGGGTCTCGCTCCCTTAATCTATCTGGAGCTTTGATATCACTTTAAGTGACGAAGGGTCTCTCTCCCTTAATCTATCTGGAGCTTTGATATCACTTTAAGTGACGAAGGGTCTCGCTCCCTTAATCTATCTGGAGCTTTGATATCACTTTAAGTGACGAAGGGTCTCGCTCCCTTAATCTATCTGGAGCTTTGATATCACTTTAAGTGACGAAGGGTCTCGCTCCCTTAATCTATCTGGAGCTTTGATATCACTTTAAGTGACGAAGGGTCTCGCTCCCTTAATCTATCTGGAGCTTTGATATCACTTTAAGTGACGAAGGGTCTCGCTCCCTTAATCTATATGGAGCTTTGATATCACTTTAAGTGACGAAGGGTCTCGCTCCCTTAATCTATCTGGAGCTTTGATATCACTTTAAGTGACGAAATGTCTCGCTCCCTTAATCTATCTGGAGCTTTGATATCACTTTAAGTGACGAAGGGTCTCGCTCCCTTAATCTATCTGGAGCTTTGATATCACTTTAAGTGACGAAGGGTCTCCCTCCCTTAATCTATCTGGAGCTTTGATATCACTTTAAGTGACGAAGGGTCTCGCTCCCTTAATCTATCTGGAGCTTTGATATCACTTTAAGTGACGAAGGGTCTCGCTCCCTTAATCTATCTGGAGCTTTGATATCACTTTAAGTGACGAAGGGTCTCGCTCCCTTAATCTATCTGGAGCTTTGATATCACTTTAAGTGACGAAGGGTCTCGCTCCCTTAATCTATCTGGAGCTTTGATATCACTTTAAGCGACGAAGGGTCTCGCTCCCTTAATCTATCTGGAGCTTTGATATCACTTTAAGTGACGAAGGGTCTCGCTCCCTTAATCTATCTGGAGCTTTGATATCACTTTAAGCGACGAAGGGTCTCGCTCCCTTAATCTATCTGGAGCTTTGATATCACTTTAAGCGACGAAGGGTCTCGCTCCCTTAATCTATCTGGAGCTTTGATATCACTTTAAGCGACGAAGGGTCTCGCTCCCTTAATCTATCTGGAGCTTTGATATCACTTTAAGCGACGAAGGGTCTCGCTCCCTTAATCTATCTGGAGCTTTGATATCACTTTAAGCGACGAAGGGTCTCGCTCCCTTAATCTATCTGGAGCTTTGATATCACTTTAAGCGACGAAGGGTCTCGCTCCCTTAATCTATCTGGAGCTTTGATATCACTTTAAGCGACGAAGGGTCTCGCATCACCCAATGAAAGAACTCTCATTCTTCCGTAAATGGCCGTTTTCGGGTGGAGACGACCGAGGTAAGACGAGTTCACGTGCACTCGTCTTTACTCGTTGTGACATCCAATCAGAACGACTCTAACAAGAAAAAAATCGTTTAAATATATATCCGGGAATGTCACATTATATACCCTGTCTGATAGCTGAATAACAGATATATTACGGATTTAACCATTGTTTTTGTTTTCAAATACAGACTCCAACCGTATTAAATATATTTGTGTCTTTTATTTTCATTTTTTCGTATTTCTAGATGTCCTTTTCCGTACCTTTGACGTCATTCTTCAATGACGTCAAAATATGTTTCACATCATATTTCATGTATGGGGTGTCTCATGAAGGAAAATACTGTACTTTCAATAAAATGTTAGTGAGAAAAGCTCAAATTTTATATCAGTAGAAAGCTACTTAGTTTATTATAATAAGTCGGTGTCACAAAAGTCTATTTTATGTGATGTGTATTTCATAACGCTCAATGATATTGATCTGATAATTTATGCAAATTAGTTACTGATCAATGGCGGGGGTCTCTAGGAGTTTGCGATAGTGAAAGTTGTTGGTTTACGGAAGAAATAGGTACTTACATGCGTTGTTGGGAAAGCCCGGGTGATCTTCCATTCGTGATAGAAATTTGTGTGTCTTTTCGCTCGTTTCGCTGCGCTCCACTCGCGAAAAGACATAAAATTTCTATCACGAGTGGAAGATCACCCGGTCTTTCCCAAGAACTTATGTAAGAACCTATTAATCTATACAGAAAGGCACTGTGCTAATTTTGGACAAATGGTTATTATTGTAATATTTGTTTATTGAGAAATACAACATGCATAGCCAAAAGAAAACCAAAAAACCTCAAACAAAAACAAGAAAAACAAGGAAAAGAAAAGCAAAAAAAAAAAAAAAAAAAAGGAAAGACCTACAAAATTTCGCGGAATAAACTGATGTTTAAAAGCAGCTACCAAAGGAGAGAGGTGTCTGACTATGATGTTGAGACACTGGCAGGGCGTTTTTATTAGCATCACCCTTATCCTAATATTACAATATGCGTCGATTTTAACTTTTTTAGATTAATTTAATTTCGTTTCATGTGGACACATATAGCATACTAATGGCACAGACAAGTAATTATGCTAACAAGGATTCATTAGGCAATGTGGTGGAAAAAAATTATTGCATTTATGTTTGATTGATGTTATTAAATCTGAAACATGCACTTTACTGGTGTAAGACCTTATTATAGTTCGTCTGGAATAAATTAAAATTTTTCATTCTAAATTTTCCCACTTAAAAATTTTGAATAATGTGAACCCGGAAGAATAATTAACGATAAAATAAATTAAAATTGAATTTTAATATTAAAAATAACCAAGAACTACAATGCTTTTCGACTCAAACATTTTGAATAATGTGAACTACCATTGTTCTGTTATGGTTTATGAGAATATAGATCTTGTCTTGTCTTGTCTTAAAGAATAATTGAAGATAAAAGAATTAAAGTTGAATTTTAATATTTAAAAAACAGAATTACAATTCTTCATGTAACACGATTATGTAACATTTCCAGGTTTGCATTCCAAATTAATAGGTTAATTTATTATTGTCATAATTCATCTAGAAAGATGTAATCTGATTAAAATCACAGCTCTCACGTTCTCTCCTTTAATGATATGTTGTAACGCGGGAGGCGACAAAAGGGGCAAGTGAGAGATATATGATTTTAATGAGACTGAGGTGGTTTTGTTTATGGGGTGCATCGCCAATTTCAACAATATTTCCGTTATATCTTGGCGGTCAATTTTATTGGTGGAGTACCCGGAGAAACCCACCGACCTGTCTCAAGTCACTGACAAACTTTATCACATAATGTTGTATCGAGTAGACCTCGCCTGAGCGGGATTCGAGCTCTTAATATTAGACGTGATAGGCACTGATTGCCCAGGTAGTTATAAATCCAACTACCATACGATCACGACCACGACGGCGTCTGGAGAAAGGGGGAGATATTATTTTAATGAGATTGAGAAAGAAATAGTGTTGGAAAATATTTAATCTTTAATAATACTATAATTATATTGTTTTTAAATTAAGCCAACATGCTTGTGAAAAGGATGGAAATACTGTTTAACGTTAAGGGTAAAGCACCCATTTCTATATTTGATTCCGACAGTTTCTATTTTTCCGACAGTTTCTATTTTTATTCCGACAGTTTCTATTTTTCCGACAGTTTCTGTTTTTCCGACAGTTACTATTTTTCTGACAGTTTCTATTTTTCCGACAGTTTCTATTTTTCCGACAGTTTGTATTTTTTGTTTTTCATTTCATTCTCACTGCCGTTTTTTAAAGCCAGTTATATAAATTTGGATTTTTGTAGTTGTTTTCGAGCTAAGGTTATAGGAATGGCATAGTAGGTTCATCACTACCCTCTGCTAACTGAGTTAATTAATATTCCCTTTAACTCAGTTGATAGAGCGTTAGATGACGTTGTGAGAAGTACCACCATCGAATTCAGTTAGTGTCAAAGTTTATCATATGGCTGTCATTGCCAAAATGCGTTCTGGTTTAGTGAATTTCCAAATATATTCCTGTCAGAAACTACACCGTGTGCAGAATTCTCACATTGTGAGAATGATCCTTGGATGATACGGTACACAATTTGTGGGATTTTTTGGAGTATTTTGATATTAAATTGTCCAATTTCTCAACTTTTTCATTTTTTTCTGTTAGAGTTATCTCTCTTTGAATATTTATTTTGGCAAAAAGGTTTAAAAAAAGAAAGCTGGGTTTGGAGTGAAAATCTTATTTTTTGTCAATTACATATTTTTTTTATTTATATATAGTTGAACTTATTTTCGTCCTGAATATTTATGAATAATTTAACACTGGACGTAAAGCAACCAACAATTAACAATCATCACCAAGAAGAGTTTGAAGATACCAAAGGGGGGTAATCAGAAGATACCAAAGGGGGGTAATCAGGGGTAATCAGAATCAAAAACCGTAGAACAGACAACATAATGACCAAGAGTTTGAAGATACCAAATGGGTAATCAGAAGATACCAAATGGGTAATCAGAAGATACCAAATGGGTAATCAGAATCAAAAAACTGTAAATCACAGAACAGACAACACAATGGCCAAAAGAAAAAGGACATGAGGACAAACAACGAGCTACAAAACATACACATAAAATTAAAGATCCAGCTACAGGAACCCCACTAAAAACCGAGTGTTAAGTCAGATGTTACGGAAGGGTAGTCATTTCCTGCTCCACTAGTGGGACATCTTACCTGAAAGAGGCAACAAATTAATAATTAGACCGCTTGTTTTCAACAAGAAATGTTGGTAAGTTTTGAAGAAAAAATATGAATGGATATTTTTCACGTCTACAAATCCTATCTGTGTTTTGCTTGGTGTGAAAAAAAAATCTGGCTCGAGAAATAAATTGCACCTTCCTCCCCTAAAAGTGAATGGGTCTGTCCCTTTTACATTTTACATTAACATAAGATACACAATAGTAAAAGATTTAAATAGATTAGTTATAGTTATGGTTATGGTGTTTAACGCCACTTTCAACAATATTTCAGTTATATCGTGGCGGTCAGTTTTATTGATGGAGGAAACCGGAGTATCCAGAGAAAACCACTGACCTGCCGCAAGTCACTGACAAACTTTATTAAATAATGTTGTGTCGAGTACACCTCACCATGAACGGGGTTCGAACTCATGACTTTTGTGGTGATAGACAGTGATGATTACGATGGTTACCCCTAATTAGATTAGATAATCATGTTATATGTATAAATGCAAATAGGCAGCCATTTTTTTTATAGAACTTTAAGATTTATTCGGTCATACGTCAAATTTGAAATAAAAGTCATGACATAGGTCAAATATGAAATTAAAGTCATAAATGTCAATATATGCATGTAAGTTTTGAAAGATGTTCAAGATTTATTAATCTATGACGTCATTCAAAATGTTCAATATTATCATGAGTCACTTCAAGTATGACATTTTCTTTTGTGTAAAAATACCTAGATATATTAATTCTTCAAGGAACAATTTATATTGGTTTGGTTTGGTTTATGCTGTTTAACATCACTTTCAACAATATTTCAGTTATATCGTGGCGATCAGTTTTATTGGTGGAGGAAACCGGAGTAGCCAGAGAAAACCACCGACCTGTCGCAAGTTACTGACAAATGTTGGAAATACTTAGTATTATGTCCGAGGTCTTTTGACCGATTGTGTGTTTTGACGGAGATTTTTTAAAAAAGAAATTGTACACCAATATTTGACATATTTACATTACATTGTATATTAATAAAACAAATAATGTCTGTAAAACTAGTTTTTGTGGCGGCGATCGCATGGTTGTTAGATTAACATTTAGGTGTACAATCACAATAGCGGTTTTAATGATAAGTTTGCTCACTTCAAGTCTGGTTGTGGTTATGTTATGTTGTTTAACGAAACTTACATAACCCAATCCCTATATATGTGGTGGGGGCTACTATTATTGTTACAACAAGTCGCTACTTGACAAGAACTACTTTCATGACGACATCCTCACAGAGACAACACAAATGAGGGAGGGGGACTACCGATATTGTAACAATATGTCGTTACTTGATAAGGTCTAATTGCATGACGACCCCATCACAGAGACATCACACTTGGAGGGGGGTTACTGTATGCGCTACAACATATCGTTACTTGACAAGGTCTACTTTCATATATGTAACGATCCCATCACAGAGACATCACATATGGAGTGGGGGGAGGGGAAACTGTGTGTGTTACAACAAATCGTTACTTGAGAAGGTCTACTTTCATGACGATCTCCTCACAGAAACATAAACCGGATGTAATACTTGTCACCTGTAACCAGATGTTTGATGTAGTAATGCTATACAATATGTAAATGTGCATCAAAGAGGTCACATAGGGTCAAGGATCAATTATCGTACGTGCTTCACTGAACAAAGCGAAATATAGAGGTCGGTCGAATGTAGTGTTTAAGGAAGATTTACATCAGTTCGATAAAATATAATGTTTCGGTTTTATGTCAGACCTAGACACTTTTTTCTCGCTTTGTGTTTTTCTGATTTAAAGTAAACAATTAAAAACCCAATTAAATTTACTTATTTATTTATCATCCATAATTGCAAGAATATTGATTCGACTTCATTGTTTTCAAAATCAGACGATATGTTTCCATAATCTCCTGATGCATCCAGCACCTACCACCTCCACTCATTGACACCATTCATTTTGTTTCTACTTATATTTGTTCATTTGGCCCCATCGTCTATCTTCTTTGAGTAAAAAATATTATTATATACAGATAGGTGTGAATTATGGGTATTTATCCGTGAACTAAATTCCGATATCTCACATGTGAAATATCAGTTTTTTCCCGCCGGAACTACTTTTACACAACTATAAGTGTGGTGCTTACGTCCCTTGTAGTGTTACGGTGAATACGATTGTAAACTGAAAAAAATTCGCGAAATGTTATTGACGACTTTGGCACCAACCAACATGACGTCACCGAATACGCATTAATGATTAAACTCGTGGACGGAACAAGTTCCGCCCACTCGTTTAATCCTTATGCGTACTTCGGTCACTCGTGGTCTTATTTTGATATTCAAAATCTACGATTAGTTATACTATATTTCTATATTGTTTATACCGCCAGGAATTAATTTTGTTTTATTCTTTTTTTTCAGTTGGAATATATAGGTAACATGCCATATATGTTCCAGTCGGAAGAAGAGCTGTGGCAGAAATTATAACTCATCACATATGATATCCCCGTGTGACAATAAGTTGGCCAGTCATTGGATAATGTTTGATTATTTTTTTCATGTTTGAAAAGTAAACATTTTTTCTTTTTAATTATGTTCTTGCTCACATGTGTAAAGTTCCATGGAAAAAAGATCGATAATAATGACACACTGACCCATATTTGTGTACTACCCTGTTTCCAAATGGCACGTATTACGTCACATAAGGCCGGTCAGTGATAAATAAATCACGTGATTTTGTCATAGGCCAACCAAACTTAAAAAGTAAACCAGATTAACAAAGAATAGTATTTAAGCTTTTTCTGTGTAATTGTTTTGTCTGACAAATTTCAAAAGATGTTTTTTTTTAAATAGTTTGAAATTGAAGTATTAAATATTAATTATTTGATGCAAACATTTAACTTGCTTACCCATATAATAGAATATTTAATCCAGTGAATTTGGTGTTTTTTGTTTTTGTCAATGCAATATATTAGACTGACTACAGACTGCCATATTTTTGTAAAACAATTAATGACTGAATTCTGTTTATTTCAATCACATTTATTATCACAGAGTGGTAACAATGCAGTTTTGTTGATGCTATTTGTAATAATGACAGGTTACACCCCCCCCCCCCCCCCCCCCCCACCTCCCCAAATAATCTCATTTTTCTGTCTGGTTTAATTTAATTTTCTGTTCAATTTATGCTATAAAATTTGATTATTGCTGTTAAATTAATTCTTTTTCTATCTTCTCTGTGAATATCATTTCACTACCCCAAGAAGTAAGGGGTATATTTGTTATTAAAGCAGCAGTGGAAATGCAAAATAATCTGCCATTTTGTGACTAATGGAGAGCACTTGTATGTATTTTCCCGGTAGAATCAGCCATTTTCTAGAAACTGGTGGAATCTGAATGATCAATCGTCATATTTTCAAAGTATTTTAAAATACAATTTGCTTGGCCTACATTCCAGAAAAGCCCATGATCTGTGATGACGATTACATCAACAAACCGGAAAGGTAAAAATGCTTGGGAAATACCATCGCTTAAAACATGTTTAACAAGCATAATGATCAGGAAAAAAAGACATTAGTAAAAAGGATCTTTTTTACTTGCATGGAATTTATTCAATTCAATTTTATCTGTTTTAATCTCATCTTGTAATTTTGAAGAATTCCCTCTGTGTTTATGTACGCTATGGATATACAGAATGACGTCATCGGTCTCGCGCTGCGCGAGAATTATAAATCAAAACAAGTGACCAGATATTTATCATTTTGTAAAATTTGTTCACGCCACGATATATTTGAAATACTGCTAAAGTTGGCGTTAAACGCCAATCAATCATATATTTATCAAAGTTTTGTAATGCTTGGGTTTTTAAACTGTTTTGATGTGTGATATTATTTTCAATTGTATTGCAATTTTATTACACATTTCATACTTCAGAAAACGCATGCAGAAAGAGATGCGAATGACGAAGGTTGTTTCTTTTCAATTTAATTGTAAAAACAATCCAAAAATACTTTGCACGCCCATATAATCTCGAATATCGTTAAAATATCACTTAAAATGGTCGAAATGAATTTTTGTCCAGGAAGCAAAAATGCAATTATTGGAAAAACCCCGAGAAAACCGCAAGATATGACAGAATTATCAACGAATGCATTATGTCACTTTTACAAAACCGGGTTAATGTTTCATAAATATCATTTATTGAACCAATTGCAAGTTTTCATAAGATACAAAAAATTACCAAAATGAGCTTTAATATCCCATATATATATATATTTATTTGGAAAAACTACCCCTTTACAACGGGGGCAACCACCACCGGGGTAGCAGTGGCCGCGTCCAAGATATGCTTACATATTATAAAACTATATACAGTACATACTAAAAATAATATATACAGTGAAATGTCACACAATTTCAGTTTAAAATGTCTCTCTTTCTGTTAAGATCGTATTTAGTACATGTAAAACACAAACTGAATTGTAGAAAAATAGGTTACAAACACAGATCACATAAAATTTACCTAAATATTTTCTTAGTAAAATATCAAACAAAAACCCTATTGACAATTATCATACAATTATAGTAAAATATATATTATAAAACATACAATTATAGTAAAATATATATTATAAAACATATATTATAGTAAAATATATATTATGTCACTTAGTCATTCGGCGATTTGGGACCTTAGCATAAAAATATTGCACAAAAACCTCTTACATAGTTTATCAATTTCATCTCCTATAAAATTAGAGAAATGATATCCCAAATCACCGATTAAAAACATCATTTTTCCATGTGGCGGCAATCCAGTGAAGTCAGCATCTACGTTTTGTCCACAAAATAGGGTTGCTATGTCCGAGTTTAACTAATTTCTCAAATTAGTATATGCTTCACATTCAAGTAGCACGTGATTCACATTTTCTTCATAATTGTTTGTACATATTGTACATTGAGGATTAGTGCGAATTTGCATACGACATAAGGTACTGTTTACTGGCAAGCAGTTGGTCCTTGCTAGAGGTTTGAGCCTTGAACCGCGAAAATCATTTATATTGATTAAATATTTTTGGGTTCTACCTGTGATATTAAACGTTTTGTACAAATGCAAGCTTGACTTCGTATCTATATTGTCAAGTTCTTTTCTTCGTGTAAATTCACCCAAAATTGTAACAACTATCTTATCTTTTATCTGTGGCAAGGATTTGTATAGCATACTATTTAAATCTTCTGTGGTTCTCTGTCTGTGGTTATTGATAAATATCTAAAAAACCGCAATTGAAAAAAAAATATTTTGGTTTCTTGCTTCGATGCGTCGTCTATTTAAATTTGATCAGCCAATTTCTGTAAATGTTATTCTGCCAATCAAGGCACACCTCCTATTAGCATGAAGAATCTTATTAACCATCCTCCACCACGTAATAAATATACAATCCACCTCCATTTAATATTAAGTTATTATTTACACGATAGTGACTAGAGTCTATCACGACATAAAATATATTACTATAAAATCTAAAATACTAAAAATAATGAATTAAGTGAACCTTGTGTACCCCAAGACCAAGATTGATTGATATCTGCTTATGATATTACTGACTATTTGCTGTTAATTTATTCAATAATTTAAATCTATGTAGATTTTAACAAAGAAATAGCGTTTATTATGCAAGTCATACAAAAGTTGACGACAGATAGTTTCCAGACTGTTACTGATAGAATCAGTTAATTTTGTATCTTCATCACCAGCCACATATGCAAAAGGGTTAATAATTATTTGTAGCAGATCTATTTTTCCACCTAATTTCTGTTCGGCAAATATACTGCTCACCTCCTGTATTATTTTATTTAAGATTGGAGTTCTAGTTTCTACTAATTTTTCACATACTATTAGAAAATGAGTAGTTGTTTCCTCGGATTTTTTACATAAGAGGCAAATTGGACTTGTTGATTTCTTTGAAAATGCAGATTTATCAGATTGTAGTATATAAGGGACCGACCATTTAACTTGAAGGGGGGGTTATGTTTTTTTGTTTCGTTCAGAAAAATTTTTTCGGACAACACGAGAGTTAGAATATTTTTTTTTTTGTCGCGCAAAGCGCGAAATTTTTTTCCAGAATTTAACATTAGATTATATGACAAAAACTCTGAATTAGATTATTTTTTTTCCCTCCACCAAAATCAGAATATTTTTTTCAGCAACATTGGAAATCAGAATATTTTTTTAGAAACCATAATCCCCCCTTCAAGTTAAATGGTCGTTCCCTAATTTCCTGTTACAATTTTAAGACGTATTGGTATTCTTGCGATGTCCCTTATATTATAGGTAGTTGATTTTGCTAGTGGATGAACTTTTCCAAACATCAGGTGATTGTCCATAAATTTTAAACTTTTATATAATTTGGCTTCTTCTAAAAGTCTTGATTTCCAATAAGTATAAATTTTTGTTTTAATCATCTTTTTCCATTGGTTTTTTGATAGAGGATTTTCTAGATAATTATATATATTGAGAATATCATATTTCAGGCAGAGCTCTTTTATTTCGATAAACCAACTGTGGCTCTCGTGGGATTTTATTGTGAGTTGCCTTTCTGCAAGCTTCCATTCGATAGACGACTTTTTTGCTCTTGTTATGTTGCCATATAGTGTTATAGCTTTAATATGCATTTCTGCTTCTATAGGGAGAGTCCCAGCTAGAATGAAAACTGCCGGTGTCCTATAGTAGTTTTTCCCCCTAGCCATTTTCCCCCCCGGAAAACTGACTATATAGCCATTCCCCCCCCCCCCCCCCGGAAAAATGACTATATCATTGAACATAGCCATTTTTCCCTCCAGTTTTTGACAGGGGGAAAAATGGCTATATAGTCAATTTTCCCCCTCGTCTTAACATAAACCTGACTTCAACGTAATCTTACCCAACCAAGACTTTTAAAGTATGCAAACTCTAGGCTAGACATTACCCTACCCTTAGGCCTAATCCTCACCGAATCCCTCGGTCCAACACTATCCCTAAACCTAGGCCTTAACTTAATCCTAATTTTAAACCTTACCTTAAACCTAGCCTAATCGTAGGTCGAACTCACAACGCGAATGTGAAGGTATGGTAAACTTAAAGGCAAGTTTTCCGACGGCGAAATGAACGACCGTTTTACAGATATGGGGTTCTCGCAATTCCTCAAACCCTCAGAGCTTCAGGGGGGCTTTGTCCCCCTGTGTCCCTTACCAGGGCTCTGCCCTGGACCCACTGGGGACCTTAAGACCCCTCGCCTATTCACGCCCCCCCTGACCACAAATCCTGGATCCGCCCCTGGTATCCCTTAAGAATAGTAACAGATGTCCATGTTTTGCTTTTTATATGTATTATGTGATGGCCTCCGAAAAATTCTGCAGTTGAGTGTCCGTCTGTCCGTCCCCCGATGGTTTCCAGATGATACCTTTAGAACGTGTTGAATGATTTTCTACATTTGTTTAGTACCATAAAATACAGATCAAGTTCAAATTTTAGTTTGATCGGATAATTGGTTCAAAAGTTATTGCCGTTTCAAGACTGAAAATATGCAAAACGTGGTGGGTATCATATAATGTCCCATTAGATGCCCTATTTTTTGCTTTTGGGAAAGCCCATTCAAAGTCATTTGGATCATCCATGTACAAGCTACTTGGCTAGTAAACCCATCGACACTAATAGTCGACCAAAAGTGGCCCTGGGAAGTGGTAGTAAAATTTAACAGAGCAACTAAGTTGAATATTCAAGCCATTTTCAGAGGGGGACTACTATGTAGTCATTCTTTCGGGGGGAAATCCTACTATATAGCCATTCTTCCGGGGGGGGGGGGGGAAATCCCACTATATAGCCATTCTTCCGGGGGGAAATCCTACTATATAGCCATTTTTCCGGGGGGGGAAAACTGGCTATGGGGGAAAAATGGCTCTATAACGCTCCTATAGTAGTTTTTCCCCCTAGTCATTTTTCCGGGGGGAAAACTGACTATGGGGGAAAAATGGCTCTATAACACCGGATCAGCTACATTAATATATAGCGACAGAATTTGTTTTATCCATTTTTTATATTGCCTATTAAAATTCACGAATATAGCAAGATAGCATTTTCATTAGATTATCCATATAGATGACGTATGACATGGTTGGGCAAGCACAACTGGTGTGTCGGTCAACTATTGTAATATGAATTACAAGATGTGATAAAGTCAAATGGGTTTATATATAAAACGAGTATAAAACATGAACCCCCGCGGGGTTATTACGATTATTATTTTAAAAACTAGTCTGTTTGTACAATACTTATTCTTATTTATCTTGGCATATTCTTATACTCATTTTTATACATACCGGCAAGAACCTATCTTATATACGTCCTTGATACCGGTATATAATTTTTTGTTGTTGCTCCACTGACTCACTATATCTGTCCATACAACCAAACCGTTATTCGTTTGATTCATAAAAATCTCCCCCTACACCCCCCCCCCCTCCCCCCTCTCAAACTGGAACTCAATCGACACATCAAATCTGTCTCTACTCCCAAAACTATAACGTGAAAGATCCAATAAATCTTCCCCTATGTCCAAACTTTTATTGATCAACTTACCAAAGCTGCCTGTACCCCCAAAACTATAACTCGACCTACCCCAAACCGGTACTTGACCTATCCACCATAACACCAACTATTTCCCTACCCCCACTTGTTCGTGTTACTATGAAGTTTCATAGTAATCAACTTTAATATCATACACCGAAAGTATTTAAATTATTTTATTGAATCAACAAATACATGTACCTTAGGGAACGACCATTTAACTTGAAGGGGGAGGGGGCGGGGGGTATGGTTTTTTTCTAAAAAAATATTCTGATTCCCAATGTTGCTGAAAAAAATATTCTGATTTTGGTGGAGGAAAAAAAAAATAATCTGATTCAGTTTTTGTCATATATCCTAATGTTAAATTCTGGAAAAAAAATTCGCGCTTAGCGCGACAAAAAAAAATAAATATTCTAACTCTTGTGTTGTCCGAAAAAAAAATTCTGAACGAAACGAAAAACCATAACCCCCCCCCCCCCCCCCTTTCAAGTTAAATGGTCGGTCCCTTAAAAAAGGGGAAAGACAAAATTCAGTAATGATTTCATTATGACGTGTGGATATTTAGAGGTAATAATGATATGAGTGACATTTAATTGTTAGCAATAATAAGTAATATATACTTGTCTGTAGCCAATGGCTATGCATGACAATATAATGTTCATTTCAGAGATTAGGTCTTGATTTTATACTGATCAGAAAAAGGTAGTCACAAAACAGTGATTTGTTTTACACAGGCGCTTGTAGCATGGAATTACCCCCTCCCCATATTTGTAAACTCATGTGTGAGGTCATGTGTACATATTCATTTTCAATTAGCAATTCTTTATCATTTGATATATATTTTCCTTTATTTAAACATTTTCGTGTACATATCTATACAATCTTATGGTGACAAAGACTTGCATGTGCCAGCTCTTTACTCTTATATGAAAGCTACTGTTACGATAAGATTGAACAGATACGAACACGTTAAATAAAGAATAAAGAGAGGACATATGTTTTATACTAGAAATAAATATGCAAACAAGAAGTTGAAAAAGGGGGAGTGGAGGCAATTCCAGGCCACAAGCACCTGTAATATTTTATAATAAAAATTCTAACATGACCTCACTCTTTCCCTTTGTAAAAAAAAACCCATTACCGTCTTCCAATCAAAGTATATTACCGTATTTGTACTCTTAGACATATCAGAATCGAAATAAATCATGGAAGCCAGAATATGTTTTGAGCTTTAACATGGATTGGCGGATATTAGTAAATGTTATCCCTCGCTTCTGGCTCGGAATAAAATACTAATATCCACCAATTCATGTTAAAACTCCCAACACATTCTGGCTTCCATGATTTATTTCTTAAATAACTACAAATTACATATATATAGGATATCTATAATATCTGTGTATTATCAGATAGGAAATGGGGATATCTATAATATCTGTATATTATCAGATAGGAAATATGGATATCTATAATATCTGTATATTATCATATAGGAAATGGGGATATCTATAATATCTGTATATTATCAGAGAGGAAATATGGATATCTATAATATCTGTGTATTATCAGATAGCAAATGGGGATATCTATAATATCTGTATATTATCAGATAGGCAATATGGATATCTATAATATCTGTATATTATCATATAGGAAATGGGGATATCTATAATATCTGTATATTATCAGACAGGAAATGTGGATAACTATAATAGCTGTATATTATCATATAGGAAATGGGGATATCTATATTATCTGTATATTATCAGACAGGAAATGTGGATATCTATAATATCTGTATATTATCATAAAGGAAATGGGGATATCTATAATATCTGTATATCACCAGATAGGAAATATGGATTTCTATAATATCTGTATATTATCAGACAGAAAATGTGGATATCTATAATATCTGTATATTATCAGAGAGAAAATATGGATATCTATAATATCTGTATATCATCAGATAGGGAATGGGGATATCTATAATATCTGTATATCACCAGATAGGAAATAGGGATATCTATAATATCTGTATATTATCAGACAGGAAATATGGATATCTATAATATCTGTATATTATCAGATAGGGAATGGGGATATCTATAATATCTGTATATCACCAGATAGGAAATAGGGATATCTATAATATCTGTATATTATCAGACAGGAAATGTGGATATCTATAATATCTGTATATTATCAAGTAGGAAATGTGGATATCTATAATATATGTATATTATCAGATAGGAAATGGGGATATTTATAACATCTGTATATTTTCAAATAGGAAATGAGGTTATCTATAGTATCTGTATGTTATCAGAGAGGGCATGTGGATATCAATAACATCTGTATATTATCAGATAGGAAATGGGGATATCCATAATATCTGTATATTATCAGAGAGGAAATAGGGATTTCTATAATATCTGTATATTATCAGATAGGAAATGGGGATATCTATAATATCTGTATATCACCAGATAGGAAATGGGGATATCTATAATATCTGTATATTATCATATAGGAAATGGGGATATCTATAATATCTGTGTATTATCAGATAGGAAATGGGGATATCTATAATATCTGTATATTATCAGATAGGAAATATGGATATCTATAATATCTGTATATTATCATATAGGAAATGGGGATATCTATAATATCTGTATATTATCAGAGAGGAAATATGGATATCTATAATATCTGTGTATTATCAGATAGCAAATGGGGATATCTATAATATCTGTATATTATCAGATAGGCAATATGGATATCTATAATATCTGTATATTATCATATAGGAAATGGGGATATCTATAATATCTGTATATTATCAGACAGGAAATGTGGATAACTATAATAGCTGTATATTATCATATAGGAAATGGGGATATCTATATTATCTGTATATTATCAGACAGGAAATGTGGATATCTATAATATCTGTATATTATCATAAAGGAAATGGGGATATCTATAATATCTGTATATCACCAGATAGGAAATATGGATTTCTATAATATCTGTATATTATCAGACAGAAAATGTGGATATCTATAATATCTGTATATTATCAGAGAGAAAATATGGATATCTATAATATCTGTATATCATCAGATAGGGAATGGGGATATCTATAATATCTGTATATCACCAGATAGGAAATAGGGATATCTATAATATCTGTATATTATCAGACAGGAAATATGGATATCTATAATATCTGTATATTATCAGATAGGGAATGGGGATATCTATAATATCTGTATATCACCAGATAGGAAATAGGGATATCTATAATATCTGTATATTATCAGACAGGAAATGTGGATATCTATAATATCTGTATATTATCAAGTAGGAAATGTGGATATCTATAATATATGTATATTATCAGATAGGAAATGGGGATATTTATAACATCTGTATATTTTCAAATAGGAAATGAGGTTATCTATAGTATCTGTATGTTATCAGAGAGGGCATGTGGATATCAATAACATCTGTATATTATCAGATAGGAAATGGGGATATCCATAATATCTGTATATTATCAGAGAGGAAATAGGGATTTCTATAATATCTGTATATTATCAGATAGGAAATGGGGATATCTATAATATCTGTATATCACCAGATAGGAAATGGGGATATCTATAATATCTGTATATTATCATATAGGAAATGGGGATATCTATAATATCTGTATATTATCAGAGAGGAAATATGGATATCTATAATATCTGTGTATTATCAGATAGCAAATGGGGATATCTATAATATCTGTATATTATCAGATAGGAAATATGGATATCTATAATATCTGTATATTATCATATAGGAAATGGGGATATCTATAATATCTGTATATTATCAGACAGGAAATGTGGATATCTATAATAGCTGTATATTATCATATAGGAAATGGGGATATCTATATTATCTGTATATTATCAGACAGGAAATGTGGATATCTATAATATCTGTATATTATCATAAAGGAAATGGGGATATCTATAATATCTGTATATTATCAGAGAGGAAATATGGATATCTATAATATCTGTGTATTATCAGATAGCAAATGGGGATATCTATAATATCTGTATATTATCAGATAGGAAATATGGATATCTATAATATCTGTATATTATCATATAGGAAATGGGGATATCTATAATATCTGTATGTAATCAGAGAGGACATGTGGATATCAATAACATCTGTATATCATCAGATAGGAAATGGGGATATCCATAATATCTGTATATTATCAGAGAGGAAATAGGGATTTCTATAATATCTGTATATTATCAGATAGGAAATGGGGATATCTATAATATCTGTATATCACCAGATAGGAAATGGGGATTTCTATAATATCTGTATATTATCAGATAGGAAATAAGGATATCTATAATATCTGTATATTATCAGATAAGAAATGGGGATATCTATAATATCTGTATATTATCAGATAGGAAATGTGGATATCTATAATATCTGTATATCGCAGATAAGAAATGAGGATATCTATAATATCTGTATATTATTAGATAGGATATGGGGATATCTATAATATCTGTATATCACCAGATAAGAAATGGGGATATCTATAATATCTGTATTTTATTAGATAGGATATGGGGATATCTATAATATCTGTATATCACCAGATAAGAAATGAGGATATCTATAATATCTGTATATCACCAGATAAGAAATGGGAATATCTATAATATCTGTATATCACCAGATAAGAAATGGGGATATCTATAATATCTGTATATCACCAGATAAGAAATGGAGATATCTATAATATCTGTATTTTATTAGATAGGATACGCTGATATCTATAATATCTGTATATCACCAGATAAGAAATGGGGATATCTATAATATCTGTATTTTATTAGATAGGATATGGGGATATCTATAATATCTGTATATCACCAGATAAGAAATGGGGATATCTATAATATCTGTATATCACCAGATAAGAAATGGGGATATCTATAATATCTGTATTTTATTAGATAGGATATGGGGATATCTATAATATCTGCATATTATCAGATAAGAAATGGGGATATCTATAATATCTATATATCACCAGATAAGAAATGGGGATATCTATAATATCTGTATATTATTAGATAGGATATGGGGATATCTATAATATCTGCATATTATCAGATAAGAAATGGGGATATCTATAATATCTGTATATTTTATTATAGGAAATGAGTATATCTATAATAGTACCATACAAGATATAAAATATGGATATCTATAATATCAGTCTATTCTCAGATATAGAAAACATAATACAATTATAAAGTTTAAAATTTTTCAGCTATATACATTTTATGTAGTATATAATTGTTTACCACAGTAATACAGTAATTCTTTATTGCAATGAAAATGATTCATTTTATATTTTAAAAATACTTAAGAAAGCAAATTATAACAAAACAAAACAAAACAGAAATAAAACAGAAAAAAGCCAACAATCACTAATTTAAAAGATAGGATGCTTGGATATTAGTAAAATGAATGAAAATCTATCTTAATCTTGAGAAAAAAAATCAAAAGTAAAAAAGTAGAAGAAACAGAAGATTTATTATTTATAATTTCTAACTACTAAGATGTTAATATTGATCTATTTATCAGTGTACTAATAAAACTGTAATTTGATAAATATATTATTTAATATATACACATTTCTAATAAGTAAATATTCCTTTGAAAAACGGCAACATGCGACATTCATACATGCTATTTTTGTCTTAATTATGTAATTATACAAAGACTTACCTGTTAATTATATATAATTGTCGTACAGGTACTGTCTTTGTTTATCCTTCGTTGTATCAACTGTATTCTCATTCGTCTTAGGACATGTCTATATCTTGAGCTGTAAAATTTAGTGACTTTTAAAATTTAAAATTTCACTCAAAATGCACAATTAAATTCCGGAAGCGGCATATTTCTATCACCAAGAATCCGGTTACGACTCTATCTTTTCATACGTCAATATTTGATAAGTATCTCGTTTACCTATTCTACGGAAATAGTTTTTACCTGTAATGGCTGAACAAAGGTAACATCATATTAATGACTTTTCATTACCTTGTTAAGCTTTACAAGATACAAGATTGTATTTAGTTAAAGGGGAAAGTAGTATTACTGTTTATAGAAATAGTATAGAATTGATTGGATGGTGGCGGAAAATAAATAAATTAGATTTTAATCTAAACATAACAACGATAAATAACCATCCTTATAAAAGCTGGTCCACTTCCGTTTATTTAATATTATTAGTAAACTGAAAAATGCAAATTTACCAATATTTAAAAAAAAAATTGAGTTGTAACGGGACAAAAAATAAATATTTATTTGTGAATCTTTTTATATATACAAAAATGTATAATTTCTTTTACAGGACGTGCGCTCCCTAAAATTTTGCAGTATTTAATTTATCAGAATACTAGTAACATGGGTAGTGGCTATAATTCATAAAGCATGTGGATATTCTGAATGGGGGAGGGCTTACCCTCCAGTTCCCTAACAGAGCTCTACCGTGTTCCCACTGGAGACGTAGGAGGTCAACCAAAACCCTCCCTTATATTTCACACCGACCCTAACACCAAACCTGTGATTAGCGCCTATTTGCAACTATTGTTTCAGCCCCCTAACAGGGTTCTACCGTATGCCCACTGGGGACGTAGGAGGTCAACCAAAACTAACCCCTCCCTAGCTAGCTTTCACACTGACCCTTACACTAAACCTGTGATCCGCGCCTGTTTGCTACTATTTTATGAATGTACCTCTAAAATCTGTTTTGATGCTTATATCAGATAACATAGCACCGGGTACATTGACACTGAAACAAAAACGTTTTATTAAATAATCTTCATATTATGTGTTTTTACCTGAGTTAAAGGTGGATGTCACGTACTATAACTACAGTACTTACTTATAACATCCGGTTTCACTTCTCTAAATTCACATTTAATTAACTGAAGTTTGACATACTCTTAAAAAAAAAATTAGGAAGAAAAGAATGAACAAACTCAAGTCGTTTAAGGTCAAATAAGAAAATGTTTAATAAATATATTTTAAATTCCTTTTACGGTTAAAGCTCGCTATCTCGAAGTTTTTTTTATATGCATACCTCGAAGTTTCATAGCTACAGTAAGTATCAATACTTGTTCGTCTCCTCCCATTTTTCTTTATATATTTATACAAAACCACATTTTTTATTTAAAAAAAAAATCACTCCCAAACGCATATTGTTTTGAAGTTTTTCTTCATAATATTCATATAGTTCTGTGAATTAAGATTTTTTAGAAATTAACGATTTAAACACAAATCTTCATTTGAACACGACAAACTACTAGATAACTATAGTTAAACTTTCTTTTCTTATTTATAATATTTTTGAATGTCTTGATTTCAAGTCCGTGCTTAAATGATTAAAATTTGGAAACTATGAATTAAAGATAATAACGAAAAATTCAAAACATTTTGGGCTTGTGAACGAAAATTTCAACGGAATTAGGCGAAACATGACCTCTATATATTTATTTTAATATATAGCGAAACATCGAAGAATTATGTCCACTTGCTGTAGCTTATAGCTTAATTTATCATGCAAAACTCGAATATATTGAAATAAAGTCAAGAGGCCCCTTTGACGTCGGTATAACGAGGTTATGACTGTGCTTAGCTTACTGTGGTACACCAAATTTTATAGGATTTCGTAGAGGTCGTACTAGATGTACTGACTATAGACATTGACAGTGTCGTATTCTAGAGTAGAGGTCGTACTAGATGTACTGACTATAGACATTGACAGTGTCGTATTCTAGAGTAGAGATCGTACTAGATGTACTGACTATAGACATTGACAGTGTCGTATTCTAGAGTAGAGGTCGTACTAGATGTACTGACTATAGACATTGACAGTGTCGTATTCTAGAGTAGAGGTCGTACTAGTTGTACTGGCTATAGACATTAACAGTGTCGTATTCTAGAGTAGAGGTCGTACTAGATGTACTGACTATAGACATTGACAGTGTCGTATTCTAAAGTAGAGGTCGTACTAGATGTACTGACTATAGACATTGACAGTGTCGTATTCTAGAGTAGAGGTCGTACTAGATGTACTGACTATAGACATTGACAGTGTCGTATTCTAGAGTAGAGATCGTACTAGATGTACTGACTATAGACATTAACAGTGTCGTATTCTAGAGTAGAGATCGTACTAGATGTACTGACTATAGACATTGACAGTGTCGTATTCTAGAGTAGAGGTCGTACTAGATGTACTGGCTATAGACATTGACAATGTCGTATTCTAGAGTAGAGGTCGTACTAGATGTACTGACCATAGACATTGACAGTGTCGTATTCTAGAGTAGAGGTCGTACTAGATGTACTGACTATAGACATTGACAGTGTCGTATTCTAGAGTAGAGATCGTACTAGATGTACTGACTATAGACATTGACAGTGTCGTATTCTGGAGTAGAGGTCGTACTAGATGTACTGACTATAGACATTGACAGTGTCGTATTCTAGAGTAGAGGTCGTACTAGATGTACTGACTATAGATATTGACAGTGTCGTATTCTAGAATAGAGGTCGTACTAGATGTACTGACTATATACATTGACAGTGTCGTATTCTAGAGTAGAGGTCGTACTAGATGTACTGGCTATAGACATTGACAGTGTCGTATTCTAGAGTAGAGGTCGTACTAGATGTACTGACTATAGACATTGACAGTGTCGTATTCTAGAGTAGAGGTCGTACTAGATGTACTGACTATAGACATTGACAGTGTTGTATTCTAGAGTAGAGGTCGTACTAAATGTACTGACTATAGACATTGACAGTGTCGTATTCTAGAGTAGAGGTCGTACTAGATGTACTGACTATAGACATTGACAGTGTCATATTCTAGAGTAGAGGTCGTACTAGATGTACTGACTATAGACATTGACAGTGTCGTATTCTAGAGTAGAGATCGTACTAGATGTACTGACTATAGACATTGACAGTGTCGTATTCTAGAGTAGAGGTCGTACTAGATGTACTAACTATAGACATTAACAGTGACGTATTCTAGAGTAGAGGTCGTACTAGATGTACTGGCTATAGACATTAACAGTGTCGTATTCTAGAGTAGAAGTCGTACTAGATGTACTAACTATAGACATTGACAGTGTCGTATTCTAGAGTAGAGGTCGTACTAGATGTACTGACTATAGACATTGACAGTGTCGTATTCTAGAGTAGAGATCGTACTAGATGTATTGACTATAGACATTGACAGTGTCGTATTCGAGAGTAGAGGTCGTACTAGATGTACTGACTATAGACATTGACAGTGTCGTATTCTAGAGTAGAGGTCGTACTAGATGTACTGACTATATACATTGACAGTGTCGTATTCTAGAGTAGAGATCGTACTAGATGTACTGACTATAGACATTGACAGTGTCGTATTCTAGAGTAGAGGTCGTACTAGATGTACTGACTATAGACATTGACAGTGTCGTATTCTAGAGTAGAGGTCGTACTAGATGTACTGACTATAGACATTGACAGTGTCGTATTCTAGAATAGAGGTCGTACTAGATGTACTGACTATATGCATTGACAGTGTCGTATTCTAGAGTAGAGGTCGTACTAGATGTACTGGCTATAGACATTGACAGTGTCGTATTCTAGAGTAGAGGTCGTACTAGATGTACTGACTATAGACATTGACAGTGTCGTATTCTAGAGTAGAGGTCGTACTAGATGTACTGACTATAGACATTGACAGTGTCGTATTCTAGAGTAGAGGTCGTACTAGATGTACTGACTATAGACATTGACAGTGTCGTATTCTAGAGTAGAGATCGTACTAGATGTACTGGCTATAGACATTGACAGTGTTGTATTCTAGAGTAGAGATCGTACTAGATGTCCTGACTATAGACATTGACAGTGTCGTATTCTAGAGTAGAGATCGTACTAGATGTCCTGACTATAGACATTGACAGTGTCGTATTCTAGAGTAGAGGTCGTACTAGATGTACTGACTATTGACATTGACAGTGTCGTATTCTAGAGTAGAGGTCGTACTAGATGTACTGACTATAGACATTGACAGTGTCGTATTCTAGAGTAGAGATCGCACTAGATGTACTGACTATAGACATTGACAGTGTCGTATTCTAGAGTAGGGGTCGTACTAGATGTACTGACTATATGCATTGACAGTGTCGTATTCTAGAGTAGAGATCGTACTAGATGTCCTGACTATAGACATTGACAGTGTCGTATTCTAGAGTAGAGGTCGTACTAGATGTACTGACTATAGGCATTGACAGTGTCGTATTGTGTTACAATGTTGTTCTCAAGTAATATTCATAATTGTTCTGGTTTTCCAAAATAACTTTGTCATCGTTATTATCAATTATATATTCAAAACTGCAGGTGTCGAATAATTATAAAAGGGTCAAATATTTCGTGGAAAGCAGTGAACGCCACGACCATGAACTGTACGCTTAATATGTACATAGACTTCAATAATCATTGAAATGTTAAATATTCCTGACTATATAATGGTATTTGTGGTCACGTGAATTAGACAGTGGCACTGACATGGTTTATTAGGTATGTAAATATTATAAAACCTCTAGCATATGTTCTGGCTCTTTGGTTTTATTGCATCCAAATATTTTAAATTGTTTAACTTTCCATTCCATTGACCTTGAACATACCTAATGAAGGCTATTCCAAAAACTCGTCGTGTGCACAAAATTAGATATCTACGTTTTCATTAGATCACTCTATTGTATATTTTGAAGTGACAAAGGGCTAGACTATAACTGGTAAGAATGTTCTACTGTTAACGACAACGTACAACAATTTTATTTCGACTTATCCAAAGTTTCGACTTATCGGAGTTTGAGATGGGAAGGTTCCAGACTTCATACTTTGAATTTCTATGGACAATGCTACATTCAACAGATATCACAATGTACGTTAAATAAGTAAAAAGGTTGCCCTGGGTTGTTTTTATTTGCACACCGAATCTAGTTATTATTACCTGGAAATACATAATAAGGCCAGCTATTAAATTAGCAAACTAAATTGGGAATATGTATCTCCACAAGAAAATGTCACTGATAATAAATAAAATACACTAATTTATTGGCTATTTGAACAATGACAAGTTTATCTTCCCACATGACAACAACTATTTATTTACGTGAAGTGGGGGAATATAGATGGTGTCGAGAGGAAGAGAATAATAAACTTTATAATGTCCAAATAGGCATCAAGTAATAGGTTTTTGATTACGACAAAGCCCACCTAGGAAATCTGAAACAAAATGTTAAGTCAAAGACGCAATAAGAACTTCTTGAAATAATATAAAGAAAAAGGATAAAATATAAACTTGTTTAAGAACAACAATTATAACCAGTTTAAACGAATCACTATCTTCCAACATTTTATCAAAATTCTCTTGGAGTTATTTGTTTTATGGTCAATCAGTTGATGTGATATGTGATTGTTTGTTTTCCTGATATTGGTGGAATTCTTCACCATTAAATTTTCTTTTCATAATTGGAAACTTGTCTTCATGAAAAACAAGTAATAGTTGGCAAGAATAGCATGACGGGTACCAGTACTGATCAGGAACTGCTTACCCTTCCAGAGCACATGAGTTCACCCCGGTATTGTGTGGGGTTCGTGTTGCTCATTCTTTCGTATTCTGTGTAGAAGATTATCGTGTGTCGTTTGTGCCTTGGTCATTGTATTGTCTGTCATTTTTCGATTGTTTTTAATTACCCTTTTGGTATCTTTAATATTATCCTTTTCGTCTTATTTATTAGGACGATCATTCATCTTTTGGTTGATGGCTTAATGTAAGTTGCTGTAGTATCAGCAAAACAGGAATTTTCATACACCTCATACACATTTTATTGATCTGGAAAAATATTTCCGTTACCGATTTTTATTGTTTCATAACCTGTTAAAAATGCTTCTAATGTTGGTTTCCTAGAAAAGGATAACAGTATATTTATAGTTCTGTACCAGACACGACCAGTCTTACTCCTGTTACTGGTTTCATAAAATAAGGTTCCAGTATATGCTATAATTCTGTACCAGTCAGGACAATTCTTACTCCTGTTACTGGTTTCCAAGAAAAAAGTACCAGTATATTTTATAGTTAAGACACGACCTTTATTACTCATGTAACTGGTTTCCTAGAATATGGTATCAGTACATATTTGTATTTTATAGCTTTGTACTAGACACAACATAGAACATATGCTGTAACACAACTGCTTTTTGTGTTATTGGCGAGACAATATGTGTTGAACATCCTATATAATATGGCCTTGTAATTTAATTTTTGACAGGTACATTTTTGAGGTTTTCAGGTTAATTGCATTTACATGCATCAATATAAGTTTAATAATATTCATAAATCTTATTTAATTGTTTTTTAATTTAATTTAAAGTATATCAAGCTGTCGATATCAAACTCTATTTTCATTTAAGAGTATACGCTCCCTAGATATTAAGAAAAGTGGAAGGACCATTAGTCAATGATAGACACAGAACCCGGAAAATATTCCTTGGTTTTTTTTCCAGAACAAACCGAGATCGTTTTTGAAATTATCATGGTAAATTAGGCCTATTGATTTATTAATACATGCGAAGTCCAACTTTAGTTACTTATATTAGATTATACACAATAACAAATAATATTGAATTAGTCATCATAATATGCTAAACCACAACAAAAGAACAATATTGTCACATATTAAAATCAACATGATAGCATTCAACAGCTAATAAGTATACAAATGTATGTAGTTCATCGATTTCATGATTGCTGTTTGCCAATTTCGGTATTTATGGAAGTGAAGGTTATGGTATTTAACGCCACTTTCAACAATATTTCAGTTATATCGTGATGGTCAGTTTTATTGGTGGAGGAAATCGGAGTATCCGGAGAAAACCACCGATCTGTCGAAAGTCACTGACAAACATAATGTTGTATCGAGTACAACTTGCTTGAGCGGGATTCGAACTCACAAAGTTAGTGGAGATAGACACTGATTACATAAGTAGTTACAAATCCAGCTACCATACTTTCACGACCACGACAGTATTTTTGGAACTGTATCATGTTGACGAGTTGTAGTGTTACAATACGCCTTATATATTCCTAAAAACTCACGAGTGTCTATAATAGGTCAAGCTTCGCTAGTGGCACCCGTCCTATTACAAACCTAGTGAATAGCCACGAATAAGGAATAGACCGCATTGTGAATATGACATACGGTTTGCAAACTGGGATAACCTTCATTGGGTACGCTCAAAATCTAAAGATTGGAAAGCCAAATATCCATGGTCATTTGTTATACAGATATTCCGCTACAGTTAACCAAGTGATGTAGGGTCTACATGCTAAGGCCTGGCCACAACAAATATTGAAGACATATATTCCGCTACAGTTAACCAAGTGATGTAGTGTCTGCATGCTAAGGCCTGGCCACAACAAATATTGAAGACAGATATTCCGCTACAGTTAACCAAGTGATGTAGTGTCTGCATGCTAAGGCCTGGCCACAACAAATATTGAAGACAGATATTCCGCTACAGTTAACCAAGTGATGTAGTGTCTGCATGCTAAGGCCTGGCCACAACAAATATTGAAGATGCTAAAGAGGGAGTTTAAAACCGCATATCGAAGGATGACAAACAATCCAATGGCAAAAATAAAAAAAAGACAAAAAAGTCAAAGTCGATAGATGATCGTCTTTAGTATTGTTTCCGGAAATTAACATGCAAAGAAACAAAACGAGCAATTTTATGTTTGTATGCACCGCGGTCCATATGAATGCATGAAATCTCTTAGAATTTATGTTAATAATTTTTTGACAATACCCATGTGTGAATTAAAATATATCCGGAGTTTTATCACGGCATTATTTATATAACCAATGAAGGACGACATGTTAGAATTACAAGTATTCACTGAGTGACCTTGCTATTGTACTGTCCATGTTTATGTTATTCATTTTTGTGATGGTGTGTACTTTTTTTGGGTGGAAGAGAATTCTGTAAAACTATGTTTATTGTTTATGTATATCGGTATTGCCTTTGGAAATTCAATTATAAAGGGGGGATGATTGGAATCAAAATAACCCGTTTTTAACACCATTAAATGTGTGTACCTGTTCTATTCATGAACCTTGATTTCTTTAGATAATTAGTTCTTGTCTGGTTTTGAGTCCAATGATTTGAGGTGAGGGGTATTTGTACGTTTTGTTGATATTGGCGAATTGTTGACCATCATTGTTTAGATGTTCTTTTTATAATGTACATGTTTATGGAGATTTCCCTGTTATTTCAACATTGAATATATAGTAGTAGTGGGGCTTCCGCAACTAAAATATGTGTCCATTTTTCTAGCTACCTTTAATAAAATAAAAATATTTAATTTATATTTAATTGTACCGTCACTAATTTGTTTTACCTACACATGCATAGTAATAGGTATATTGAACTCTAAGCCTAAAAAGTAAGCCATTTTGATGTTTTTGGATTTCTTACAACAAATGATTATGTATTAATGACTATAAATACTTATATATATAATCCTTTCTGCATTATTCCTTTGGGTGATTATGTAAAAAATTCAAAAGCAATTAACAACGTAAGCACATGCCCTCCATAATCATCAGTGCAAAGAACCGATCGACATATAGCTAGTCTTGTTTTTGTCTTCCTTTGTCTTTGCAGATTACTCCATTGAACATGGTGAATAATTGAAAAATATTGTGATGTTTGCAATCATGCAAATAGATCCATATAACAAGCGACCGAATTATCTCTTTTACAGTAGAAATTATGTAAATTGGATACTATGGATGCAAACCACGATACCCCCCCCCCCCTCCCCCCCCCCCCCCCCCAAGAGATGATGTTTAGTTCAAAGAAAGTTTAAACAGTGATGGTCAACAATTCCACCAATGTCAACAAAATGATTAATCACCTCTCACTTGAACTCACAAAATGACATATGACGCTGGAAATCTAGACGTTGGCTTGAGACAGACCACAAACATCAAAAGGTCATCTAGTGCGCATGTCGAGATATTCTGGAATAATCGCCATAAGGTTCGTCAAAAATCAAAAGATTGGAAAGGAAAATAATTTAAAAGGCATTGCTATATACGGATTAGATATAAAATCAATACATTTAACATCAAACAGCTTTCACCTTTCTACTTCAACAATTATTGTCCCACCAATTTAAATTTAATTGAATGCAGTGTCTTTTTTATTTTGCATATCTACCTGAGACAAGGAAGTCCGTTTTGATGTGAATACCTGTAGTAAGGGAACGACCATTTAACTTGAAGGGGGAGGTTATGGTTTTTTTCTAAAAAAATATTCTGATTCCCAATGTTGCTGAAAAAAATATTCTGATTTTGGTGGAGGAAAAAAAAATAATCTGATTCAGAGTTTTTGTCATAAAACCTAATGTTAAATTATGGGAACAAATTTCAGGTTAATTGCATTTACATGCATCAATATAAGTTTAATAATATTCATAAATCTTATTTAATTGTTTTTTAATTTAATTTAAAGTATATCAAGCTGTCGATATCAAACTCTATTTTCATTTAGGAGTATACGTTCCCTAGATATTAAGAAAAGTTGAAGGACCATTAGTCAATGATAGACACAGAACCCGGCAAATATTCCTTGGTTTTTTTCCAGAACAAACCGAGATCGTTTTTGAAATTATCATACATATCATGGTAATTTAGGCCAATTGATTTATTAATACATGCGAAGTCCAACTTTAGTTACTTATATTAGATTATACACAATAACAAATAATATTGAATTAGTCATCATAATATGCTAAACCACAACAAAAGAACAATATTGTCACATATTAAAATCAACATGATAGCATTCAACAGATGTTAAGTATACAAATGTATGTAGTTCATCGATTTCATGATTGCTGTTTGCCAATTTCGGTATTTATGGAAGTGAAGGTTATGGTATTTAACGCCACTTTCAACAATATTTCAGTTATATCGTGATGGTCAGTTTTATTGGTGGAGGAAATCGGAGTATCCGGAGAAAACCACCGATCTGTCGAAAGTCACTGACAAACATAATGTTGTATCGAGTACAACTTGCTTGAGCGGGATTCGAACTCACAAAGTTAGTGGAGATAGACACTGATTACATAAGTAGTTACAAATCCAGCTACCATACTTTCACGACCACGACAGTATTTTTGGAACTGTATCATGTTGACGAGTTGTAGTGTTACAATACGCCTTATATATTCCTAAAAACTCACGAGTGTCTATAATAGGTCAAGCTTCGCTAGTGGCACCCGTCCTATTACAAACCTAGTGAATAGCCACGAATAAGGAATAGACCGCATTGTGAATATGACATACGGTTTGCAAACTGGGATAACCTTCATTGGGTACGCTCAAAATCTAAAGATTGGAAAGCCAAATATCCATGGTCATTTGTTATACAGATATTCCGCTACAGTTAACCAAGTGATGTAGGGTCTACATGCTAAGGCCTGGCCACAACAAATATTGAAGACATATATTCCGCTACAGTTAACCAAGTGATGTAGTGTCTGCATGCTAAGGCCTGGCCACAACAAATATTGAAGACAGATATTCCGCTACAGTTAACCAAGTGATGTAGTGTCTGCATGCTAAGGCCTGGCCACAACAAATATTGAAGACAGATATTCCGCTACAGTTAACCAAGTGATGTAGTGTCTGCATGCTAAGGCCTGGCCACAACAAATATTGAAGATGCTAAAGAGGGAGTTTAAAACCGCATATCGAAGGATGACAAACAATCCAATGGCAAAAATAAAAAAAAGACAAAAAAGTCAAAGTCGATAGATGATCGTCTTTAGTATTGTTTCCGGAAATTAACATGCAAAGAAACAAAACGAGCAATTTTATGTTTGTATGCACCGCGGTCCATATGAATGCATGAAATCTCTTAGAATTTATGTTAATAATTTTTTGACAATACCCATGTGTGAATTAAAATATATCCGGAGTTTTATCACGGCATTATTTATATAACCAATGAAGGACGACATGTTAGAATTACAAGTATTCACTGAGTGACCTTGCTATTGTACTGTCCATGTTTATGTTATTCATTTTTGTGATGGTGTGTACTTTTTTTGGGTGGAAGAGAATTCTGTAAAACTATGTTTATTGTTTATGTATATCGGTATTGCCTTTGGAAATTCAATTATAAAGGGGGGATGATTGGAATCAAAATAACCCGTTTTTAACACCATTAAATGTGTGTACCTGTTCTATTCATGAACCTTGATTTCTTTAGATAATTAGTTCTTGTCTGGTTTTGAGTCCAATGATTTGAGGTGAGGGGTATTTGTACGTTTTGTTGATATTGGCGAATTGTTGACCATCATTGTTTAGATGTTCTTTTTATAATGTACATGTTTATGGAGATTTCCCTGTTATTTCAACATTGAATATATAGTAGTAGTGGGGCTTCCGCAACTAAAATATGTGTCCATTTTTCTAGCTACCTTTAATAAAATAAAAATATTTAATTTATATTTAATTGTACCGTCACTAATTTGTTTTACCTACACATGCATAGTAATAGGTATATTGAACTCTAAGCCTAAAAAGTAAGCCATTTTGATGTTTTTGGATTTCTTACAACAAATGATTATGTATTAATGACTATAAATACTTATATATATAATCCTTTCTGCATTATTCCTTTGGGTGATTATGTAAAAAATTCAAAAGCAATTAACAACGTAAGCACATGCCCTCCATAATCATCAGTGCAAAGAACCGATCGACATATAGCTAGTCTTGTTTTTGTCTTCCTTTGTCTTTGCAGATTACTCCATTGAACATGGTGAATAATTGAAAAATATTGTGATGTTTGCAATCATGCAAATAGATCCATATAACAAGCGACCGAATTATCTCTTTTACAGTAGAAATTATGTAAATTGGATACTATGGATGCAAACCACGATACCCCCTCCCCCCTCCCCCCCAAGAGATGATGTTTAGTTCAAAGAAAGTTTAAACAGTGATGGTCAACAATTCCACCAATGTCAACAAAATGATTAATCACCTCTCACTTGAACTCACAAAATGACATATGACGCTGGAAATCTAGACGTTGGCTTGAGACAGACCACAAACATCAAAAGGTCATCTAGTGCGCATGTCGAGATATTCTGGAATAATCGCCATAAGGTTCGTCAAAAATCAAAAGATTGGAAAGGAAAATAATTTAAAAGGCATTGCTATATACGGATTAGATATAAAATCAATACATTTAACATCAAACAGCTTTCACCTTTCTACTTCAACAATTATTGTCCCACCAATTTAAATTTAATTGAATGCAGTGTCTTTTTTATTTTGCATATCTACCTGAGACAAGGAAGTCCGTTTTGATGTGAATACCTGTAGTAAGGGAACGACCATTTAACTTGAAGGGGGAGGTTATGGTTTTTTTCTAAAAAAATATTCTGATTCCCAATGTTGCTGAAAAAAATATTCTGATTTTGGTGGAGGAAAAAAAAATAATCTGATTCAGAGTTTTTGTCATAAAACCTAATGTTAAATTATGGGAACAAATTTCAGGTTAATTGCATTTACATGCATCAATATAAGTTTAATAATATTCATAAATCTTATTTAATTGTTTTTTAATTTAATTTAAAGTATATCAAGCTGTCGATATCAAACTCTATTTTCATTTAGGAGTATACGTTCCCTAGATATTAAGAAAAGTTGAAGGACCATTAGTCAATGATAGACACAGAACCCGGCAAATATTCCTTGGTTTTTTTCCAGAACAAACCGAGATCGTTTTTGAAATTATCATACATATCATGGTAATTTAGGCCAATTGATTTATTAATACATGCGAAGTCCAACTTTAGTTACATATATTAGATTATACACAATAACAAATAATATTGAATTAGTCATCATAATATGCTAAACCACAACAAAAGAACAATATTGTCACATATTAAAATCAACATGATAGCATTCAACAGATGTTAAGTATACAAATGTATGTAGTTCATCGATTTCATGATTGCTGTTTGCCAATTTCAGTATTTATGGAAGTGAAGGTTATGGTATTTAACGCCACTTTCAACAATATTTCAGTTATATCGTGATGGTCAGTTTTATTGGTGGAGGAAATCGGAGTATCCGGAGAAAACCACCGATCTGTCGAAAGTCACTGACAAACATAATGTTGTATCGAGTACAACTTGCTTGAGCGGGATTCGAACTCACAAAGTTAGTGGAGATAGACACTGATTACATAAGTAGTTACAAATCCAGCTACCATACTTTCACGACCACGACAGTATTTTTGGAACTGTATCATGTTGACGAGTTGTAGTGTTACAATACGCCTTATATATTCCTAAAAACTCACGAGTGTCTATAATAGGTCAAGCTTCGCTAGTGGCACCCGTCCTATTACAAACCTAGTGAATAGCCACGAATAAGGAATAGACCGCATTGTGAATATGACATACGGTTTGCAAACTGGGATAACCTTCATTGGGTACGCTCAAAATCTAAAGATTGGAAAGCCAAATATCCATGGTCATTTGTTATACAGATATTCCGCTACAGTTAACCAAGTGATGTAGGGTCTACATGCTAAGGCCTGGCCACAACAAATATTGAAGACATATATTCCGCTACAGTTAACCAAGTGATGTAGTGTCTGCATGCTAAGGCCTGGCCACAACAAATATTGAAGACAGATATTCCGCTACAGTTAACCAAGTGATGTAGTGTCTGCATGCTAAGGCCTGGCCACAACAAATATTGAAGACAGATATTCCGCTACAGTTAACCAAGTGATGTAGTGTCTGCATGCTAAGGCCTGGCCACAACAAATATTGAAGATGCTAAAGAGGGAGTTTAAAACCGCATATCGAAGGATGACAAACAATCCAATGGCAAAAATAAAAAAAAGACAAAAAAGTCAAAGTCGATAGATGATCGTCTTTAGTATTGTTTCCGGAAATTAACATGCAAAGAAACAAAACGAGCAATTTTATGTTTGTATGCACCGCGGTCCATATGAATGCATGAAATCTCTTAGAATTTATGTTAATAATTTTTTGACAATACCCATGTGTGAATTAAAATATATCCGGAGTTTTATCACGGCATTATTTATATAACCAATGAAGGACGACATGTTAGAATTACAAGTATTCACTGAGTGACCTTGCTATTGTACTGTCCATGTTTATGTTATTCATTTTTGTGATGGTGTGTACTTTTTTTGGGTGGAAGAGAATTCTGTAAAACTATGTTTATTGTTTATGTATATCGGTATTGCCTTTGGAAATTCAATTATAAAGGGGGGATGATTGGAATCAAAATAACCCGTTTTTAACACCATTAAATGTGTGTACCTGTTCTATTCATGAACCTTGATTTCTTTAGATAATTAGTTCTTGTCTGGTTTTGAGTCCAATGATTTGAGGTGAGGGGTATTTGTACGTTTTGTTGATATTGGCGAATTGTTGACCATCATTGTTTAGATGTTCTTTTTATAATGTACATGTTTATGGAGATTTCCCTGTTATTTCAACATTGAATATATAGTAGTAGTGGGGCTTCCGCAACTAAAATATGTGTCCATTTTTCTAGCTACCTTTAATAAAATAAAAATATTTAATTTATATTTAATTGTACCGTCACTAATTTGTTTTACCTACACATGCATAGTAATAGGTATATTGAACTCTAAGCCTAAAAAGTAAGCCATTTTGATGTTTTTGGATTTCTTACAACAAATGATTATGTATTAATGACTATAAATACTTATATATATAATCCTTTCTGCATTATTCCTTTGGGTGATTATGTAAAAAATTCAAAAGCAATTAACAACGTAAGCACATGCCCTCCATAATCATCAGTGCAAAGAACCGATCGACATATAGCTAGTCTTGTTTTTGTCTTCCTTTGTCTTTGCAGATTACTCCATTGAACATGGTGAATAATTGAAAAATATTGTGATGTTTGCAATCATGCAAATAGATCCATATAACAAGCGACCGAATTATCTCTTTTACAGTAGAAATTATGTAAATTGGATACTATGGATGCAAACCACGATACCCCCCCCCCCCCTCCCCCCCAAGAGATGATGTTTAGTTCAAAGAAAGTTTAAACAGTGATGGTCAACAATTCCACCAATGTCAACAAAATGATTAATCACCTCTCACTTGAACTCACAAAATGACATATGACGCTGGAAATCTAGACGTTGGCTTGAGACAGACCACAAACATCAAAAGGTCATCTAGTGCGCATGTCGAGATATTCTGGAATAATCGCCATAAGGTTCGTCAAAAATCAAAAGATTGGAAAGGAAAATAATTTAAAAGGCATTGCTATATACGGATTAGATATAAAATCAATACATTTAACATCAAACAGCTTTCACCTTTCTACTTCAACAATTATTGTCCCACCAATTTAAATTTAATTGAATGCAGTGTCTTTTTTATTTTGCATATCTACCTGAGACAAGGAAGTCCGTTTTGATGTGAATACCTGTAGTAAGGGAACGACCATTTAACTTGAAGGGGGAGGTTATGGTTTTTTTCTAAAAAAATATTCTGATTCCCAATGTTGCTGAAAAAAATATTCTGATTTTGGTGGAGGAAAAAAAAATAATCTGATTCAGAGTTTTTGTCATAAAACCTAATGTTAAATTATGGGAACAAATTTCAGGTTAATTGCATTTACATGCATCAATATAAGTTTAATAATATTCATAAATCTTATTTAATTGTTTTTTAATTTAATTTAAAGTATATCAAGCTGTCGATATCAAACTCTATTTTCATTTAGGAGTATACGTTCCCTAGATATTAAGAAAAGTTGAAGGACCATTAGTCAATGATAGACACAGAACCCGGCAAATATTCCTTGGTTTTTTTCCAGAACAAACCGAGATCGTTTTTGAAATTATCATACATATCATGGTAATTTAGGCCAATTGATTTATTAATACATGCGAAGTCCAACTTTAGTTACATATATTAGATTATACACAATAACAAATAATATTGAATTAGTCATCATAATATGCTAAACCACAACAAAAGAACAATATTGTCACATATTAAAATCAACATGATAGCATTCAACAGATGTTAAGTATACAAATGTATGTAGTTCATCGATTTCATGATTGCTGTTTGCCAATTTCAGTATTTATGGTAATGAAGGTTATGGTATTTAACGCCACTTGCAACAATATTTCAGTTATATCGTGATGGTCAGTTTTATTGGTGGAGGAAATCGGAGTATCCGGAGAAAACCACCGATCTGTCGCAAATCACTGACAAACATAATGTTGTATCGAATACAACTTGCCTGAGCGGGATTCGAACTCACAACGTTAGTGGTGATAGACACTGATTACATAAGTAGTTACAAATCCAGCTACCATACTTTCACGACCACGACAGTATTTTTGGAACTGTATTCATGTTGACGAGTTGTAGTGTTACAGTACGCGTTATATATTCCTAAAAACTCACGAGTGTCTATGATAGGTCAAGCTTCGCTAGTGGCACCCGTCCTATTACAAACCTAGTGAATAGCCACGAATAAGGAATGGACCGCATTGTGAATATGACATACGGTTTGCAACAACAACAAAAAAATATTCTAACTCTTGTGTTGTTCGAAAAAAAATTTCAAACCATAACCATTAACACGAACCCCACGAAAAACTGGATATGAACTCAGGTTGTTACACCTGGACGACTCAATCAAGCAGTATCTTCATTTGGCCAAGGATTTCAGTGCCGCAATTCCACTAATATCAACAAAACAAATCAACCACCTCTCACCTCAAACTCTTGAACACACTACCACCATGATATATGGCGTTAGAAATCCACGTCCTGTCTTGTATTTGTTAAGCTGTTTATCTGTTTTATTTGGTGTGATTGTTTTGGATTGCGACATACGGATGTTATTTGCGAAAAATAGGGGTTAAGGGTTTTGGTGTTTAACGCCACATTCAACATTATTTCATCGTGGAAGTCAGTTTTATTGGTGGAGGAGAGGAAACCACTGATCTGCAGCAAGATAATGACAAACTTGATAACATAATGTTGTATCGAGTACACCTCGCCATTAGATGGATTCATTTCACAACATCAGTGGTGATAGGTTCTGATTGCATAGGTAGTTGTAAATACAACTATCATATGATCACAACCACGATGTCTCCAATTTACGATTATATATACACATATATATGGTCAATGGTCAAAAGGAATAAATATATAAAAAATAAAAAGACGAACAATACACAGAAATCTGATGATCGCGCAACACGGATCAACAAAACACAGGGGGTTAAGTCAGGAGGGGTAAGCAATGTCTGTCCCACTAGTGTTACACTTGTTACAAACCCGGTGATAAGCAATAAATGACGAAAGAGCCGGATTGTCACTACGACAAAGGGAACATAGCCAGGCTCATTTGTGACACAAGCTATTCCGTAACGGTTAAGAAGAAGTCATCATCTGGAAAGTATTACAGTCGACATCATAGCTTATCAGAAGTCGTAAATCTAATATATCAAAGGGGTAATCAGAAACCGTAAATCTAAGATACCAAAGTGGTAATCAGAAGTCGTAAATCTAAGATACCAAAGTGGTAATCAGGAACCGTAAATCTAAGATATCAAAGTGGTAATCAGAAACCATAAATCTAAGATACCAAAGTGGTAATCAGAAACCATAAATCTAAGATACCAAAGTGGTAATCAGAAACCGTAGATCTAAGATATCAAATTGGTAATCAGAAACCGTAAATCTAAGATACCAAAGGGGTAATCAGAAGCCGTAAATCTAAGATATCAAAGAGGTAATCAGAAGCCGTAAATCTAAGATACCAAAGTGGTAATCAGAAGCCGAAAGCTAAAATATCAAAGGGTAATTAGAAGCCGTAAATCTAAGATATCAAAGGGGTAATCAGAAGCCGTAAATCTAAGATATCAAAGTGGTAATCAGAAACCGTAAATCTAAGATATCAAAAAGGTAATCAGAAGCCGTAAATCTAAGATATCAAAGTGGTAATCAGAAACCATAAATCTAAGATACCAAAGTGGTAATCAGAAACCGTAGATCTAAGATATCAAATTGGTAATCAGAAACCGTAAATCTAAGATACCAAAGGGGTAATCAGAAGCCGTAAATCTAAGATATCAAAGAGGTAATCAGAAGCCGTAAATCTAAGATACCAAAGTGGTAATCAGAAGCCGAAAGCTAAAATATCAAAGGGTAATTAGAAGCCGTAAATCTAAGATATCAAAGGGGTAATCAGAAGCCGTAAATCTAAGATATCAAAGTGGTAATCAGAAACCGTAAATCTAAGATATCAAAAAGGTAATCAGAAGCCGTAAATCTAAGATATCAAAGTGGTAATCAGAAACCATAAATCTAAGATACCAAAGTGGTAATCAGAAACCGTAGATCTAAGATATCAAATTGGTAATCAGAAACCGTAAATCTAAGATACCAAAGGGGTAATCAGAAGCCGTAAATTTAAGATACCAAAGTGGTAATCAGAAGCCGAAAGCTAAAATATCAAAGGGTAATTAGAAGCCGTAAATCTAAGATATCAAAGGGGTAATCAGAAGCCGTAAATCTAAGATATCAAAGTGGTAATCAGATGCCGTAAATCTAAGATATCAAAAAGGTAATCAGAAGCCGTAAATCTAAGATATCAAAGTGGTAATCAGAAGCCGTAAATCTAAGATATCAAAGTGGTAATCAGAAGTCGTAAATCTAAGATATCAAAGGGGTAATCAGAAGCCGTAAATCTAAGATATCAAAGTGGTAATCAGAAGCCGTAAATCTAAGATATCAAAAAGGTAATCAGAAGCCGTAAATCTAAGATATCAAAGGGGTAATCAGAAGCCGTAAATCTAAGATATCAAAGGGGTAATCAGAAACCGTAAATCTAAGATACCAAAGTGGTAATCAGAAGTCGTAAATCTAAGATACCAAAGTGGTAATCAGAAACCGTAAATCTAAGATATCAAAGTGGTAATCAGAAACCATAAATCTAAGATACCAAAGTGGTAATCAGAAATCGTAGATCTAAGATATCAAATTGGTAATCAGAAACCGTAAATCTAAGATACCAAAGGGGTAATCAGAAGCCGTAAATCTAAGATATCAAAGAGGTAATCAGAAGCCGTAAATCTAAGATACCAAAGTGGTAATCAGAAGCCGAAAGCTAAAATATCAAAGGGTAATTAGAAGCCGTAAATCTAAGATATCAAAGGGGTAATCAGAAGCCGTAAAGCTAAGATATCAAAGTGGTAATCAGAAGCCGTAAATCTAAGATATCAAAGGGGTAATCAGAAGCCGTAAATCTAAGATATCAAAGTGGTAATCAGAAGCCGTAAATCTAAGATATCAAAAAGGTAATCAGAAGCCGTAAATCTAAGATAGCAAAGGGGTAATCAGAAGCCGTAAATCTAAGATATCAAAGTGGTAATCAGAAACCGTAAATCTAAGATATCAAAGGGGTAATCAGAAGCCGTAAATCTAAGATATCAAAGTGGTAATCAGAAGCCGTAAATCTAAGATATCAAAAAGGTAATCAGAAGCCGTAAATCTAAAATATCAAAGGGGTAATCAGAAGCCGTAAATCTAAGATATCAAAGTGGTAATCAGAAACCGTAAATCTAAGATATCAAAGGGGTAATCAGAAGTCGTAAATCTAAGATATCAAAGGCGTAATCAAAAGTCGTAAATCTAAGATATCAAAGGGGTAATCAGAAGCCGTAAATCTAAGATATCAAAGGCGTAATCAGAAGCGTAAAGCTAAGATATCAAATATTTATAAACTGTATTCAAAAGAGGTCGTCAAATTCGAAGTTGGTAAAATTGCTAACCTGTTGGAAACAGGATCCAGACAATACGACAACCTCAAATCCGGACTTACCAACATGACAGGTTTTTATGACCCAATTAAAAAGAACAATGTTCCTCTTTTCAGTCGGAATAGTAATACAAGTGTAAGTGGAACAAAAAGTAAACTAGATATTGTAAAGGACGATTGCAGCCTGTTTTCAAGACTCTTTATTTCATGTCAAAGTAGCCTTGGAGGAATTGTTTAGCCACGAAAATCAAAGTACGCCACCATCATTGTCTCAGGGAGTTAAAAGTAATATTGGTGTAGAATCCCACTCAGTTGAGATCCTCCAGTCGAAATGTGGTTTACCATCAGAGGAACCTCAGGCAGAGAGCATTTGTATTGATGGAGCTGCCATGGTGAATTTCAAGCCGCCACATAAACCGAACTAACACAGACAATACGAATCGACATCATGGAGTGAGTATGATAAGGGTAGATTTTGGCCCAATCTCAGAAACTGTTTATATAGATATAATATTAAACACAATCATTGAAAGGTAAGAAAAATATTCTTTTTGATGATTTCACTTTGTCCTTTGTTGCTTAGCAACGTACATGGAGGAGGGTCCAATTGATCATTGGAAATTCAAATATGGTGGTTTTATTTTACATATCTTGCATAGTCTTTTCGGCAAAATGTTATATTCTGTGTATGTACACTCTAAAAATAATATTCCAATTCTCTATGGTAGCATATAGTATTTTTGTGTAGTTTTGTCACACTAGCAACGGTTTTGTAAACATTAAATTAGCCTATATTATTGCAATTAATGGTTGAATTTTGACATCTACGATCTTTTGACTTGATATTTGATTAAGCAGTACATTTTTGTCAAGCTATACACACTACAAATGTCATTTCATATTTCAAAAATACATTTTGATATTTTTATTCATAGTTATGCCCCGTCCATAGCAACAGGTTTCCTTATGCACAGTATTTTCCTGTAGATCTCATGGACCTTTTATTTAATCAAGAAAATTCTACAACAGCACCTTAGCAGATCTAGAGACATCTTATCATTTACTAACCAGTATATATTATAAGAATTCCTTAAACCTTACAATGTCCCTAGTAACCAAATATTATCCCTAGCAACCACAGAAACTCGTCAATGCTGAGCTCTGTAAATTGCTTTTTTTAAATCTTTTTATAACCGAATGTTGGTCTTTTTATTTTTTAAATCATGATAGGAAATTATTCTCAGTAATTAGAATGTCAAAGGAACCAAGTCAACTGCATAACATGGTAAAGCAGCGCTACAGCGGCAGGAGAGGATATAATCCATGTTGAATAATTAAGAAATAAATCATGGAAGCCAGAATGTGTTGGGAGTTTTAACATGGATTGGCGGATATTATACGTTATCAGTCTCGAGATGCTATATATCCCGTTTTAAAGGGCCGTGGTTTTGTTAAAAGGTGAGGCGTCAGCCGAGAACCTTTTAACAAAACCACTACCCTTTAAAACGGGATATATAACATCTAGAGACTGATAACATTTTTATCTGAATGTTCCAACATTAATAAGTATGTCCTTGTTATAGGAAAAACATAAATACGTGTATCTTTGGACAAAGATCACAGAGAGCGATTATTGATTGTCTGTCATCTTGTGAAATGTGTGTCGTCTGCTGTGCATAATGTAAATGGACAGCACATAGCTGAGAGCGATTATTGATTTTCTGTCACCGCACGGCATCCCTGAAGTTTTAAAAGTACCTTTTTAGCCAATCAAAATACTACTTGCCACGAGAACATCAGATAATAGTATTTTATCCCGAGCCAGAAGCGAGGGATAAAATTTACTAATATCTGCCAATCCATGTTAAAACTCAAAAGCCAGAATGGCTTCCATGATCTATTTCGATTCTGATATGTCTAAGAGTACAAATACGGTAGTATACTTTGATTGGAAGACGGTAATTTATATTTACGCTTGCGGAAAATGTCGCACACAATTTATGTAATTCGAATAATACTGCGCCCTCTATCGGCATTATTCGGGTTACAATTCATGCTGCCAATGGAAAAGTCAGTCACATTTAAAAAAAAAAAAAAAAAAATCACATTCACCGGCGCATGTGCTAATGATATTATACCGAATGAATAACTAGCTCGTTTGTTAACAAAGCGAAAGAAGGAGTTGATGTTAGAATATAAAATTTAAAATGTGTCCATGGACAAGGATGCCCTTCTAACTGAAAAACCCTTCACCCAATTTACCCCAAAATCTAGTTGATCTGTCATTTGTTGTTATAAACAACATATCCATATATCAAATCAATTGGTTGAGGCTTCGAACGTTATAGCACGGAAACATCGTTTGGACGAACGTACATCGCGTGCGTAAGTTCGTCCGAACGAGGTAACACGTAAACACCAAACGGAAAAGAACAAATGACAAATTAAACGTAGACCTTGAGATATCAAATTTTCTTAATTTTATTTTACCTGCATACCTTAAAAAAAACTAGAATACTATAATAATAAAACCTTTTTCTTATGATGCATAATAATTTTGTCCCCCAAAAAAAAAACAACAAAAAAAACAGAAAAAAAAATCGGTGATTCGACCTCATGATATTGTTAACGGCAGTCATGTGTTTGAGCATTATTCTAGATATTGCCAGTTAGTTGGATTGTCTAGACATATTTTTTCTGGGAATCTGGTAAATGTGTTATTTCATTCATGACATTTTCTGTATTATATAGACCATAGAACAATAAATGACGAGCAATTAGCATTACGAGATTACTAGCGAGTTTGCGATAAAAAAAAAGTTAACATAGATCTATATATACAGTGTATATTAGATGAATTTATTTATTCATTGCCCACCCAAATCTTCCCTACCCGTATGTGACCAGAACTGTCAATTATTTTAACACCCTCTCTCTGTCTGGGTTTACTGTGTCCCTGTGGACGTGCACCCTATCTTCAACCAATTGTGAAGTGACATGATGACTTTCCAACGTCTTCTGCAATGTTTTTTCACGGGAGCAACTTCGGATATTCTCATAGTTTTTCATCTGAATTTATGACATACAGCTGCCGAATAACACTGTCACTGTCTAACAACTGTTAATCGAATATTACGTCTAATGAATTTATAATCCGTGATATTATAGCAATGGATTTATGGGTGAAATTAGACAAATTTTGAAGAAAAAAAAACATTTTATTTGTTTTCAAAGGTTATATTTGCCGTTTCAAAAGTGAGGCATTTGCCTCATTTGCCTCCATTGCGATACGGCCATGGGTTCGTGTTGCTCGATCTTTAGTTTTCTTTGTAGTGATTTGTATATTACTGTTTGTCCCATTTTCTTTTTATTTTGGCAATCGTAATTGTTGTCCTTCCATTCATAGCTTCTGATTACCCCTTTGGTATCTTCAAACTTTTTTGTTGAGAAAAGTAAAACGTGATAGATTATATAAATAAAATGCTTGGTAATACTGTGTTATCGGTCATGGCCGATTCAAGTAAAATCATACCACTAAAATTCCAAGTAATACTACACATTTAGCACTGACTCATAAACGATAAACTATATCAATGACATTCTTAGTAAGGATAACAAAAGGACCATTATAAACAAAACACCGAATATGTAAATGTTAAAACATGCACTTTATATCGTTTTATGTACTGTGTTAGATGAACTATGAATTATCAAATAAATTGTTTGTTTTTCCATACTTTATTGAAATAAGTAAGAATAAAATATTGATCTCACGATGTTGTTATCGGTAGTAAAACGGTAATAAAAAGTAAAGGGATTACTAAAAATAGAAAGTTCCGATGTGTTTACATGTCCAATGAATTAATTTCTAAGATAATCTGACGTACTAATTTTCTTTTTGGTTGCTTGGTTTTTTTTCTGTATTTTTTGTGAATTGTGGGGATAATATTAAAGTATACTTTAGTATAGTAACACATGAAATTTCACTGAGGGTTAGAAAAAAAACACGTCGGACTCAATGCACAATCAGGTCTGCAGTAAATCACCTCCAAAATTTATTTAACGTCAAAACTGTTTCATAAAAATTGTTCAAGTTTTACTCCCGTAGCAAAACAACTACGATAACCAACTTTATTTTGGATGAGATTAAAAGGTCGATTTCTATTTCTGTCTATTACTGATGAAAACGGTCAATAAAAAATGGCCGCTGACGAGAAATCGACCTTAAAATTATTTTTTGATTGTAAATTTCATACTCTCCACACTCGGGTACCAACACAAAAATTAGATGAGATATGTATTAAACATCATTCTAAAATATGCCGTTGGTACCTGCTTGCTGGGTATACTCAGGGGCGGATCCAGGATTTCAATTGCGCCGAGCGGAGGGAGGCGCGAAAATATTTGGGGTATTTCGTGTGAAAAATTACGATTTTACGCCAAGAAATCATATTTTTTCCAATTTTAGGGAGGGCGCGCGCCGGGTGCGCCCCCCCCCCCCCCCCCTGGATCCGCCCCTGATACTGAACATTGACATTAAATACACATTTCTTGTTAGATTTCATATATTTTCACGAAACGATAGACTTTTCATTGACTAGTGTGACGTCATCGCACGTGCAAATATGGAAAATTGTTACCAAAACAGTAGTTGGGGTAAAGGTCTTATAAAATCAAGAAACAACGTCTATTGTTTAGGCCAATTTCTGCCCATATCATACCTACTCCTTTCGTCCCATGTTGATTGACCATTTTCGTAAGAGAGAAAGTTTGGGCCCATAATACTAGTTTAAACCCGTCACCTTAAGAGAGCAGTCATGTATGTGTTCTTTAGGGCTGTAGAATTTGCCTCGTTCTACGATTTTCTGGTTATATTTTGTTACTGTTCAGACGGTGGTTTTTGTTTTCCATTTGATCCAAGATTCGACTGTTTGTCGGATATCACGAATATATATATGTACTGTCAACTAAAAGACGTTCCATAGTATAAACAAATTGCATGGCATACATTCCGGTCATTGTTCTTCACTTAAAATAAATTCATGCGTCACCTTGGTATGACCTATGCCACAACGTGTCAACGTGTCTTGCTTCTTGTGGTTATTATATGAACATGGAATTTTTCCAGCTATTTATTCCATTCAATTTATTATTTGTTTGTAGTATTAGAATTTTTCAAATGTGACTTCTTCTGCACAGTAGTCAGTGTTTCGGCACAAACATTATTTATGTGATATACTATATTTATTATTGAAATTAACAATTCCTATCTAATGTAATTATTATTTAAACTTATGTACACCTCCCGCATGCATAGGTGACCTTAATGTACTTTGGCAGTCCTTTTAAAAACCTTTGGTTTTCTTCCCAATGATATTTTGTTTTAATTATTTGGATTTGCAAAAGTCTTTACTATTTTGACTGTTATCATTGACACCAACTTATAATGGTAGCCAATTGTGGCTTTCCTGTAGACACCCTCTAGATTTCTTGCATAGAAATATGTTCGGTTTTTCTTTACCTCCAGTTGTTTGTAGGAGGGCTCATGTCTTCCTTAAATTATTTGTGTTGTTTGTGTATAATGCTGTGTCCATCACATATTGTGTTGTTGTTTTGTTAGCCATCGTCTTGTGTACCCTATGTTGCCAGTTTCTCTGAATTATCAATTTGTTATTGCCCCTTCGGTATTCTCTAACGTTTATTTACAGTTTCTCTGGATTGACCTTTTCTTGATTGCCCCTTCGGTATTCTCCAACGTTTATTTGCTCCAAAGGACTTTCAACATTCGTATTTCTGGTATTTTTACTATAAGGGTACCTGGTGCAGATTATTTACGTTTCTGTACACGTGTTATAGTTTGCTTGATTATTCCCACGTATTACATTTTCTGCAAGGCTTGCATTTTTCCTCCATTTTTTATGCATGGCATTCACAGCTTCCTGGTCTGTATTTATTAAACATACACACCTCTGTATAGGTATTACCGATCTTACTATTGAATTTAATAGATAAAAAGTCAACACTTCGAAATAAAATACAATCATGGATTGTTTTCAAAGGTAACATGCCATAGGCTTCCTACACTGATTCGTGGAAAAATGAGTGGTTAAGACGAATACAGGTATTTTCCCTTTTATGTATGAGGAAGACAAGTACATAGAGGTTATATTAAAAACATAGAGGTGATATTTAAATGTTAATTTTTGCTATTGAAATTTTGTCTAAATATTGAAAATCGAAGAATTCATTCATTCAATTTACAAGCTATATATAGTTTATTAAAATGCATTTTTCACTAGAAAATATTTTGATTCAAGTCCAAGATACCCTTTTCGTGTTGCAAGTCATGCAGTCAAGGTGGTACCATACATTTCAGGTAAAATTTGATCTGCTCGTTTAATTTTCTTATTTTTTTGGCAGTGTGTTTGAATATATCCACTGCAATAAATATCAAAATTTTAACAAATTCCAACCAACAGACTCAGAGCTATAAATTCACTAGCCACATAGCAGCTTTTCTCTCTGATTTTGATCACCGAGATGCTTGAAATCTGCATTACAAACATCATATGATCAAAACGTTCAACTGATTTTAAAGAGTTATCTCCCTGTAGAGTTTCTGGAACAACCTTCATCAGATTCAAAGATTAGAAATCCAGATCATTTTAAATATGTCAGACATTCTTGTGAGCAAGAAAACTAAATTGTCTAAACAGGATATCTAAACAGGATATCTAAACCTGTGTTCTGTTGAAGTTTATCACAACAACAGAGCTGCACAGCGTGTCCCCGGGTGGTGCATAGCGGGAGCTCTCTCGATGGTGGGGTTTCAAATGTTAAAATGCAGTAAGCCTGACCGTGGACCAACATTGGCTACACAACGTATTTTGGAGAGTGCCACACTCACTACACACTTAAGTCCTCGTTTGCAGATATCGAGAAAGAATGGGCACATCGTAGCCTCTACAAAAGACTAAATGTTTCGTCCCTCGTCAACGGTCCATACTTTATCAGTGGCAGTCAAAAGTCGTTATATATACAGTAGAGTTCGTTTATAACGAACAGGCTTGTAACGAAACCAGGCTTATAGCGAAGTAAAGATAAATCCCCGGTCCCATCGCTATTTAAACAATGTATTTGTGAAGGCCTACTACAATTTTTTTATAGCGAAATCAGGCTGATAACGAAGAGAATTTTAAACCCAAACAACGTTTTTATAACTCAAAATTGACATGATATAACAAAGAAAATTGCTGAACAAGCAAATCGTTTACCTGTCTTCCGTTACGCACGGACGATCACATATTAGAATGGTCAAGTTAGTGCACTTGACACTTCCGTTATTGATAATTGAAAAATCAATAATCCCACCTTTGATGTTGTTAATGATGTCAAGTAAGACTTTTCTTTAAAATATTCCAACAATAAAATGCGTATTAATGATGTGATTAACAAGTTGTCAATTAATAACACACGCGCTAATTTATTGCATTAAAAATTAATAAAACGTAATCTAAATTTTAATGAATGGATGCACAAGCTAAAGAAATTAAAAACAAAGTCGTGTGTGAGATAAATTCATTCGTTATTGTTTATTTTTTCTTTGGTGATAGACTCTTTAATTAAACAACAAACTGCTTGGTCTCAAGGTTCATCTAAATACCAAAAACAAAAGAAATGTACTCGTTCTGAAATTCGATTAACCTGAGTTGTTATGTGTATATAATTCCAAAAGAAACAATTATTCTTCAAAATCAAATAAAACAAAAGGAAAATGGCTACAATCTTAAAATTGGCCATTAGAAATATATATCCGAATTATCAGCATAATACCGACCTTATATTTCCTGTTTATAAATTAGATCGTGAACAAAGTTGAAAAAATGTTTCTAAGGAACATTTGAAGATACCAAAGAGGTATTCAGAAGCCATAGTCTTTGAGAACTGTCTAAAGGATTAAATATTTTTTTACGATAAAGGCCCACTTTACTGTGCATCAGTTATCATAGCGTAATGAAACTGCCCGGGTCAGAACCAGATTTTGTTCTCTCTAAAATTACGCGACCTCGGTGGCTCGAACTACCGATAGCTAGAACAGATTTTGACAGTCCCTTCGAGTTCGAGCCAGCGAAGTTCTACTGTACGATTTTCAAAAGGGGAGGTAATTCTACATTGTTTCTCTTATATCGAACGATGCCTATAACGAACTAAATCGAGAGTCCCCTGGACTTCGTTATAAACGAACTCTACTGTAGTTTTTATATGATAGTGAACTTGTTATCGTCCAACATATAGCTTAGATACTGCTCGCTGGGATTTAAGCAACAATCAATCAATCAATATGCCGCATACGTTCTCTTTTATAGAACGTGCATTATAAATATGACATATGCTATGTCACTAAGAATTACAATATTATGCATAAAGATTAGGAGTCCGTGTTTTTTACACTACTGTGAGTTACATACAGATGACGAAAGACGTCATTGGCAATTAAATTGTAACCTAATGATACAACTGATCTCGTTATTTACAGCTCAGACTTAATCTGTTCTTTGAAAAACTAGAAGTAATAGTTAATAGTAATATTTAGTTTAGATTGATTGATTGATTGATTGATTGATTGATTGATTGATTGGTGTTTAACGTCCAGCGAGCAATTTTTCAGCTATATTCAGGACGAGAACATTTAAAAATTTAAACGCCACGGGACTCGAAACAAGGAAAGGTGATGGGTAGGGACGGATAATTTTGCCAGTGCAAAAGGTCTCTTATGAACCACTCATCATGAGCATTATGCTCATAATGAGCTGTTACACTGGGTTCTTTAACGTGCGGAGAGGGTGGCAATCTCTCAACACGCGACCTCGGTTTTATTTACGTCTCATCCGCAGGACGGGTTGGTTGTGAATTTATACATCCCGCACAACCGACCGACGCCCCTTCAAGCCGAAGAAGCTCTCGGTCCCATTTCTATACCCCGGTGTTTGAGAAAAGTTTAGAGAAAAGTTTGAATATACCAATGGAGTATTAATTTACGATGAATTTTTTTTTCGGCCATTGCGCACAAAAATTCACATGTTCCCTTCAATTTCTCCACTACGAGGCTTGACTGAAAGTAAAAATCAATTTACGGAAAATTGAAGTTAAATACTAAATAAACAGGAGAGGAAACCGAAAGGGCAACCAGAAATGGACAATACAGAGACACATGCAACATTGGACCATGACATTAATAGAATAACACACGTTGAGCAATACTACAATTGAAATGATGGGGGTGAACCCACGTTATCTCGAACGGTAAGAAGTTGCTGCTTCTTATAATAAAACCCGACGTTTTGTAAAACATTGATGAGAAGACAAATAAATGGAAAGATGTTTTTGGGTATATTCCGAGCGAGCGTTAATCATAGTCAAGCACGGAAAAAAACCTATCGGCGATAAAGAAAAGGAAAAGACCCATTGCCACTCAAGAAATAAGGAAATTAAAACTAAATACTAATTACCGAAATTGATTGATTGATTGGTGTTTAATGCCACCTTTAGCAATATTTCAGCTATATCGTGGAGGTGGGAAATTGAAGCTAGATGATAATTATTACTGATGGATGTTTGTTTGTTTGATGACGTTTAACGCCACTTTCAACAATATTTCAGTTATATCGTGGCGGTAAGTTTTATTGGTGGAGGAAACCGGAGGACCTGGAGAAAACCACCGACCTGTCGCAAGTCACTGACAAACTTCATCACATAATGTTGTGCACCTCGCCCTAATCGAGATTATCATACGATCACGGTCACCATCGCCTCATTACTGATAGATATCATATAGTACATGCAGTTGCAACCTAATACCGGTATGACAGGACAAAAAGTACATTTTTCATCATTTTATACATTAATTATTAAATGTCAAATTCATAATTTTTTTTGGAAAGAATCCGTTTGTCATAGTCTAAGATGATAGATTAATATACGTCTCCTTTACAAAGAATTAAAAGTAATATATCAAAGAACATCGTTTTCGGAATATCAACTGTAAAAATAAAATATGATTTGTTTTATAATAGATACATACTCCAGTATTAGGTCACTAACACACAACGTGTAACAAATAATGTGTTGTGTTTTTGTTTTGTTTTTCTTCGCCCAATGTTGTAATTTTCTCTGGATTGTCCTTTTTGATTGCCCCTTCGGTATTCTCTAACGTTTATATAGTTTCTCTGGATTGTCCTTTTTTTGATTGCACCTTCGGTATTCTCTAACGTTTATTTACAGTTTCTCTGGATTGTCCTTTTTGATTGCCCCTTCGGTATTCTCTAACGTTTATATAGTTTCTCTGGATTGTCCTTTTTTTGATTGCACCTTCGGTATTCTCTAACGTTTAGTTACAGTTTCTCTGGATTGTCCTTTTTGATTGCCCCTTCGGTATTCTCTAACGTTTATATAGTTTCTCTGGATTGTCCTTTTTTTGATTGCACCTTCGGTATTCTCTAACGTTTATTTACAGTTTCTCTGGATTGTCCTTTTTTTGATTGCACCTTCGGTATTCTCTAACGTTTATTTACAGTTTCTCTGGATTGTCCATTTTTTTATTGCACCTTCGGTATTCTCTAACGTTTATTTACAGTTTCTCTGGATTGACCTTTTCTTAATAGCACCTTCGGTATTCTCTAGCGTTTATTTACAGCTTCTCTGGATTGTCCTTTTTCATTGTCTCTTCGGTATTCTCTAGCGTTTATTTACAGTTTCTCTGGATTGTCCTTTTTGATTGCCCCTTCGGTATTCTCTAACGTTTATTTACAGCTTCTCTGGATTGTCCTTTTTCATTGTCCCTTCGGTATTCTCTAGCGTTTATTTACAGTTTCTCTGGATTGTCCTTTTTGATTGCCCCTTCGGTATTCTCTAACTTTTATTTGTCAGTTTCTCTGGATTGTCCAGTTTTTATTGCTCCTTCGGTATTCTCTAACGTTTATTTACAGTTTCTCTGGATTGTCATTTTTGATTGCCCCTTCAGTATTCTCTAAAGTTTATTTACAGTTTCTCTGGATTGTTCTTTTTGATTGCCCCTTCGGTATTCTCTAACGCTTATTTACAGTTTCTCTGGATTGTCCTTTTTGATTGCCCTTCGGTATTCTCTAACGTTTATTTACTATATTTTTAAGGGTCTTGTAGGTGTCTAAATAAATATTTGTTCACGCGACGATATAACTGATATACTGCTAAAGTTGGCGTTAAACATCAATCAATCAATCAATCAATCAATCAATCAATCAATCAATCAATCAATCAATCAATCAATCAATCAATCAATCAATCAATCAATCAATCAATCAATCAATCAATCATCCACCATCTTACTGACTACCAATATTAAACATAAAGATGGAGAACATCGGCACAAACCAACTTTATAATGTATTCATTTTTCTACAACTGAATATCTTACAAAAGATCGCCATGATAAATAAAAAGCCATTTTCTGTAAGATATTCTGTACAATAAAACAGTATTATTTGCATTATATTTCAGTGTCTGTCGAATTGACGAATCACTTGTAGATGTCGCCATCTTGTTTTACCTCAAGAAAGATGACTCTTTAATTAGTCCAGATATTTTATAAATCAAGAACGATAATTCAAAAATTGACAACTTATTTCTTTCTTTTAAATAACTCAAGTAATTCCAAGGGTTAGGGCTATGGTGTTTAGCGCCACGTTCGAAACCGGAATCCCCGGAGAAAACCACAGACCTGTCGCAAGTCACTGACAAACTTTATCACTTGACCCTAATAATAGTTAGTATTGTTCGAACATTTGCTATTTTATATAATTTTATAGATTATTGATAATGATGTTTTTGTACTGTTGTACTATTGTATTTTTTAGAAGTCAGACATGTCTATCTATCTTATTCGGTCGATTTTAATTACAATCATAATATAATTTTGACGGGGAATTTCCCGTGCTGTTTCGCAGTTTAGTGAGGGGGGAGTCTCTTTCAATCACAATAGCTAGAACACATCCGTGTATATCTGTTTTTGTGTATTTTAACAGTGTCAGACCCGGATCAGTATATTATAATGTAGACAAGCAGAAGGAAGCTTGGAGAGATCTTTGAAGTGTTTTAAATACATTCGAATCTCATTATCTCGAACGCGAAAAAATAATCTCCATGGATACCTAGAATTAGCTCGTTGAAAGTTCCTGTAATTAAATGAAAACACAAAATACCATACCATGAGAACATTTCAAAATTAAATTGGAAAATCGTAGAAACAAGGGCAAATTTGACACTCTTTATGACAAACATATATACATGTACATGATTGCCCAGTTACCTGGCTTGGTACAGGCACTTCCATAAAAAATGGCGGGGTTAAAGTAACCTCATCTCTTAGTGAAATGATGCAGTCATGCAAGTGTTGTCTACTTGCGTGTAAAATGCCGACCGCGATGGATCATCAGGAAGTGCAGAGTTGTTGTACAGAACACGGACTCCTAATCCTGAACTTTGTACATATATATACAGTAGTGAATTTATTGTCCGTGAACTAGTTGATCATTAGTTTTATATGTATGTTTTGTAGATCGTTGTTTGTACTTTTGTACTTTTTCTTTTGGTCATTGTGTTGTGTGTTCTTCTTCGATTTACGGATTCTGACGTCTTTGTGACATTACCGGATATACACCAAGACGTCTTTGTGACATTACCGGATATACACCAAGACGTCTTTGTGACATTACTGGATATACACCAAGACGTCTTTGTGACATTACTGGATATACACCAAGACGTCTTTGTGACATTACCGGATATATACCAAGACGTCTTTGTGACATTACTGGATATACACCAAGACGTCTTTGTGACATTACTGGATATACACCAAGACGTCTCTGTGACATTACTGGATTTACACCAAGACGTCTTTGTGACATTACTGGATATACACCAAGACGTCTTTGTGACATTACTGGATTTACACCAAGACGTCTTTGTGACATTACGGGATATACACCAAGACGTCTTTGTGACATTACTGGATATACACCAAGACGTCTTTGTGACATTACTGGATTTGCACCAAGACGTCTTTGTGACATTACTGGATATACACCAAGACGTCTTTGTGACATTACTGGATATACACCAAGACGTCTTTGTGACATTACTGGATTTACACCAAGACGTCTTTGTGACATTACTGGATTTACACCAAGACGTCTTTGTGACATTACCTGATATACACCAAGACGTCTTTGTGACATTACTGGATATACACTAAGACGTCTTTGTGACATTACTGGATTTACACCAAGACGTCTTTGTGACATTACTGGATTTACACCAAGACGTCTTTGTGACATTACCGGATATACACCAAGACGTCTTTGTGACATTACTGGATATACACCAAGACGTCTTTGTGACATTACTGGATATACACCAAGACGTCTTTGTGACATTACTGGATTTACACCAAGACGTCTTTGTGACATTACTGGATATACACCAAGACGTCTTTGTGACATTACTGGATATACACCAAGACGTCTTTGTGACATTACTGGATATACACCAAGACGTCTTTGTGACATTACTGGATATACACCAAGACGTCTTTGTGACATTACTGGATATACACCAAGACGTCTTTGTGACATTACTGGATATACACCAAGACGTCTTTGTGACATTACTGGATATACACCAAGACGTCTTTGTGACATTACTGGATATACACCAAGACGTCTTTGTGACATTACTGGATATACACCAAGACGTCTTTGTGACATTACTGGATATACACCAAGACGTCTTTGTGACATTACTGGATTTACACCAAGACGTCTTTGTGACATTACTGGATATACACCAAGACGTATTGGAATCTATTCTTATTACTTGGTTGGTTTTTGATCTGTATTTGAAAGACGTTTTTTGTCAGTAAAACAATGTACTTTTGTTTACACAATACGAATAAAAATACTTTATTGTCAATCAAGACGCCCATTGCGAGCTATACAATTAAAGTACAATTTAAAATTTTCAAATGATTAATGTTCATCGGTGATTGATTAATGAAACGAAACTATATTAAATAGAAATTAAACATTAAACACATAGATATGATAGATGTAAGTAAAGTAACAAGTACAGTGACCCTATGTGGTTGTTATACAGAAAAGCCAGAGTTTGCTTTGCCATATTAGAAATGTGACAATACAAAGAAATTGAATAGTAATAATAATAAACTACATATATGTTAATAATTATAATAGTAATTTAGTTACATAAAGCCGTCATTTGCAGAATTATGAATTCAAGAGCAGAATATGCGATTAACCTCCGATTAAATTGTTATTATTATATAAAAGTTCTAATCTTGGCTTATTTATATATATATATACAGTGAAACATGTCTCTCCTCGGGACCAATGTTTGTGTTCGGAATAGACAGGAGTCCGATTCATATGGGTTAGCAGGGGCGGATCCAGGATTTCAAGTTAGGGGGGAAGCACTTAAAAAAATTGCGCCGAGCGGAGGGAGGCTCGAAAATTGTTGGGGTATTTCGTGCGAAAAATCACGATTTTACGCCAAAAAATCATATTTTTTCCAATTTTAGGGGGGGGGGGGGGGGCGGAGCGGCTGCGCCCACCCCTGGATCCGCCCCTGGTTAGTTAACAAAAATTTCTCACATTATATTATTCAAAGTTCGGTTTATACAGGTCTGGCTGTATAATTGATTATAAACATGGCGATCCTCGGTTGAAAGAAGCCATATAAACTTATTTTTATTGTCTAGAAATTTAATATTTAAATATTTACTTTCACTTTTTTGTAAGATTTCTTTTCTAATGTCATTTAATGGTGCACAATCTAATAATAATGTGAATTTCATTTTCAATATCTGCATGACATAATTTACCTATTCTTCATTCTGTTTTAATTTTTATTCTTTCCTCTTTCAAGCTCTAAATTATGGAAACTTATTCTAAATTGTGCCAATACTTTCATCTGGTTGTAAGTGACACATGTTTACATGCTTCTTGTGCTGTAATCCATGCCTACTCCAATCTGAAAACGATGATCAAATCGTAACAGTCCTTAATCTTAATGATACACAAGGACATCGGAAGCTATAAACTTAATTTAACCGAGAGAACTCGAATACTAGGATATTTAGAAAAATCATGATAAACTGATGTCGTCATGACGACCGGAAGTGATTATACGAACCGTAACTACAGTCTCTTATTTACGATATTTATTTTATTTTTTTAAATTTAATGAAGTAACGTAATTATGCATGCCAATAATTTATATATTTGCTATTTGTAATATTTATGTCGGAAATATTGAAGTATAGAACTATTCAATCGAGTTTTGTTGATGATATAGGTTTGTAATTATACGGTATTCACCAATAAGATGTTGAAATTTTATTTTTATTAACAGGACATACTATTGATATACAAAAAATACGGATCTTTGTTGATAAGGAAATAATTATAATGTCAATGACATAGCAGTGTAAATAAATAATAAGCGGACAAGGGTTTAAACATTCAAGTTATGATGTACATATGTGCAATATAACACACCCGGAAAATTTAGACGTTAAACTCCATTAGCCATAGCCCTAACTCTAATATAAGGCAGAGTTAAAGTACATGTAAGATCTCTCAGAAGTTTGTTGGGTTTGGCCGCTTATATCATTTTCATATGGTTTTGTCGCTTATATCAATTTCAACTGACATGTTCCAGGCTATGATTCAAGTAACTTTTGACTGACTTTTCAAATCAATAAAAGCTGTGCTGATTTGAGGCCAAATCTCTAGAATTGAACCCTAGTGGGTATGTTATCTTGTTCTACTTGACCTTGCCCTTACTGTAATGTTAACATGTTGTACCATACAAAATATACCTTTGTAGTATCGCTCAAATGGTTGTCATTTAAATCCGTACATTTGTTTCATATGCTTGACATTTCACCTTTTTAACGTTTCCGGATTAAAATAATGTCATGTCACGCCACCACCTAACAGTAGTAAGTGGTGTTTTTATTAAGTAATATAAAATCACTATTATATTCCTGATTTGTTTAAGAATGAAGTCATTAACCGATAACTTCAGTCGGAACCAAAGTGAGGTTGGTTATATTTAGCTTGTTCAATGAAATTTAACACAGACACACACACACACACACATAATATAAAACTGTTCAGAATCGAATGAAAAAAATAACACATTACAAATTGAGCTGGGACCGTCGTTGGATTTACAACTACCTGTGTAATTAGTGCATATCACCACTAAAGTTGTGATTTCGAACCCCATTCATGGCGGGGTGTACTCGATACAACATTCCGCCAATAAAACTGACCGCCACGATATAACTGAAATATTGTTGAAAGTGGCGTTAAACACCATAAACCAAACAAAACCAAACAAATTTAACATTAAAAGTTAAACATTATTGGTCGACAATATACGAATCACCCCTCTGGAAAACCTTAAATTTCTTGAGACAATACGAACTGCCTCTGTCGTGTAATTATTAGTATCCCGTCCGATTAAACCAAAGATTATAGGATTCGGCTATGGAGTTTAACGCCACTTTCAAGAATATTTCAGATATATCGTGGCGGTCAAAGACAATACAATTTGTATATCTGCATTAAGGAGTAAAATCAAAGATTAGTTGGCTTGGAGGCTGTATCTGTCCGAGTAGAGAGACGTGTCTGCCCTTACTGTGTTTTGTTTTATCGAACTAGCACGACAAAATAAGCTTTAATCCCACATACCATTTCCTGCAGGAATACTGGATACATCTTGAATATATAAAACAAATGATGAAGATACTAAAGGGGTAATCAGAAGCCGTAAATCAAAGAAAGACATAACATACAATGGCCAAAAGTTTGAAGATACCAAAGGGGTAATCAGTAGACGTAAATCAAAGAAAGACAGACAATACAATGGCCAAAAGTTTGAAGATACCAAAGGGGTAATCAGAAGCCGTAAATCAAAGAAAGACAGACAATACAATGGCCAAAAGTTTGAAGATACCAAAGGGGTAATCAGTAGACGTAAATCAAAGAAAGACAGACAATACAATGGCCAAAAGTTTGAAGATACCAAAGGGGTAATCAGAAGCCGTAAATCAAAGAAAGACATAACATACAATGGCCAAAAGTTTGAAGATACCAAAGGGGTAATCAGTAGACGTAAATCAAAGAAAGACAGACAATACAATGGCCAAAAGTTTGAAGATACCAAAGGGGTAATCAGAAGCCGTAAATCAAAGAAAGACAGACAATACAATGGCCAAAAGTTTGAAGATACCAAAGGGGTAATCAGTAGACGTAAATCAAAGAAAGACAGACAATACAATGGCCAAAAGTTTGAAGATACCAAAGGGGTAATCAGAAGCCGTAAATCAAAGAAAGACATAACATACAATGGCCAAAAGTTTGAAGATACCAAAGGGGTAATCAGTAGACGTAAATCAAAGAAAGACAGACAATACAATGGCCAAAAGTTTGAAGATACCAAAGGGGTAATCAGAAGCCGTAAATCAAAGAAAGACAGACAATACAATGGCCAAAAGTTTGAAGATACCAAAGGGGTAATCAGTAGACGTAAATCAAAGAAAGACAGACAATACAATGGCCAAAAGTTTGAAGATACCAAAGGGGTAATCAGAAGCCGTAAATCAAAGAAAGACATAACATACAATGGCCAAAAGTTTGAAGATACCAAAGGGGTAATCAGAAGCCGTAAATCAAAGAAAGACAGACAATACAATGGCCAAAAGTTTGAAGATACCAAAGGGGTAATCAGAAGCCGTAAATCAAAGAAAGACATAACATACAATGGCCAAAAGTTTGAAGATACCAAAGGGGTAATCAGAAGCCGTAAATCAAAGAAAGACAGACAATACAATGGCCAAAAGTTTGAAGATACCAAAGGGGTAATCAGAAGCCGTAAATCAAAGAAAGACAGACAATACAATGGCCAAAAGTTTGAAGATACCAAAGGGGTAATCAGTAGACGTAAATCAAAGAAAGACAGACAATACAATGGCCAAAAGTTTGAAGATACCAAAGGGGTAATCAGAAGCCGTAAATCAAAGAAAGACATAACATACAATGGCCAAAAGTTTGAAGATACCAAAGGGGTAATCAGTAGACGTAAATCAAAGAAAGACAGACAATACAATGGCCAAAAGTTTGAAGATACCAAAGGGGTAATCAGAAGCCGTAAATCAAAGAAAGACATAACATACAATGGCCAAAAGTTTGAAGATACCAAAGGGGTAATCAGTAGACGTAAATCAAAGAAAGACAGACAATACAATGGCCAAAAGTTTGAAGATACCAAAGGGGTAATCAGAAGCCGTAAATCAAAGAAAGACAGACAATACAATGGCCAAAAGTTTGAAGATACCAAAGGGGTAATCAGTAGACGTAAATCAAAGAAAGACAGACAATACAATGGCCAAAAGTTTGAAGATACCAAAGGGGTAATCAGAAGCCGTAAATCAAAGAAAGACATAACATACAATGGCCAAAAGTTTGAAGATACCAAAGGGGTAATCAGTAGACGTAAATCAAAGAAAGACAGACAATACAATGGCCAAAAGTTTGAAGATACCAAAGGGGTAATCAGAAGCCGTAAATCAAAGAAAGACATAACATACAATGGCCAAAAGTTTGAAGATACCAAAGGGGTAATCAGTAGACGTAAATCAAAGAAAGACAGACAATACAATGGCCAAAAGTTTGAAGATACCAAAGGGGTAATCAGAAGCCGTAAATCAAAGAAAGACAGACAATACAATGGCCAAAAGTTTGAAGATACCAAAGGGGTAATCAGTAGACGTAAATCAAAGAAAGACAGACAATACAATGGCCAAAAGTTTGAAGATACCAAAGGGGTAATCAGAAGCCGTAAATCAAAGAAAGACATAACATACAATGGCCAAAAGTTTGAAGATACCAAAGGGGTAATCAGTAGACGTAAATCAAAGAAAGACAGACAATACAATGGCCAAAAGTTTGAAGATACCAAAGGGGTAATCAGTAGACGTAAATCAAAGAAAGACAGACAATACAATGGCCAAAAGTTTGAAGATACCAAAGGGGTAATCAGTAGACGTAAATCAAAGAAAGACAGACAATACAATGGCCAAAAGTTTGAAGATACCAAAGGGGTAATCAGAAGCCGTAAATCAAAGAAAGACAGACAATACAATGGCCAAAAGTTTGAAGATACCAAAGGGGTAATCAGAAGCCTAAATCAAAGAAAGACAGACAATACAATGGCCAAAAGTTTGAAGATACCAAAGGGGTAATCAGAAGCCGTAAATCAAAGAAAGACAGACAATACAATGGCCAAAAGTTTGAAGATACCAAAGGGGTAATCAGAAGCCTAAATCAAAGAAAGACAGACAATACAATGGCCAAAAGTTTGAAGATACCAAAGGGGTAATCAGAAGCCGTAAATCAAAGAAAGACAGACAATACAATGGCCAAAAGAAAAGGACAAACAATGATCTATAAAACACAACACAGAAAAGTAATAATTGAGCAACACGAATGTAATCCTGCCAACTCCTTCTTACTCATAAATAAAAAAAAATCCATGTAATCTTATAATCAGACTATTAACAGCGGGACTAAAGACATACGTCTTATTTTACATTCCTTCTTCAAATTTTCAATATGCTATTGTCACCACAAACCAGTGGCGGATTCAGGGGGGGGGGGGCTTTGGGGGCTTCAGCCCCACCCCCCCCCCCCCCCCCCCCCCCCCGTCCAATAAGTCAAGCACATATTTAAACATACGACATACGACGATACGTTTTTGCAAGACTCTTAATCAAATGAATAGATTAGATCTGTGTGACGAAAGTAAAACAAAAAACTAATGAATTCCTTTGTATTTAATTAATCTGGCCGCTGGTCATTTTTGTATTACTGGTAGTAAGTATTTTTTACCTTCAGTTATATGAAATTTGTGGAGTAATAAACAGTAATAATGGACATCAGAAAATTTATGACAAGTAGACCGTTTTCAAAGAGGTAAGTAATTATGTTAAATCAAATTTTTAAGTTTCTTTGAAGTTTTTATCATCGTCAAAATAACATTTAATCAGGTATTGTCTTAAATCGTTATATAAACATGTCTAGTGTCATAATTACATAGGTATATCCTATAATTTGAGGCTCTTTGAAGGAACTTATCATTTAAATAACATTTATTTTTACATATGAAATTAAAGGCAAATATTGCTATATTTTTTTTAAATAAAAAAAATTACATGAATTATCGTTTTTTTTAAATATATGTGAATACAGCATATTTTAAACTCTAATTCTAAATGAACATATAAATATATTCTAAAATAATGAAAATATATTACAATGTATAAAAATAATATACTTATTTCATTAATTTTCAGACCCTTGGAGACTGTTGAAGAGGACTCATGTACAGAACTTACCCAAGTCAACAACAGGTCTAGACTCCAACCAGAACAAAACAATAATCAGGGATATAATGTACAATTACAAAACTTGACTCTAAAGTATGATAGTGAATAAAGTACTGTCAGATGAAGAACGATATGATGCTTTAAAAAATTTACACTATCCACAAATTGGTTACAAATTTCCACAAACAAGTTTTGGAAAAATAAATAGATCTTTTCAATCACAGTGGCTATCAAAGTACCATGGACTTGTTTACTCAGTTTCATGTGATGGTGCCTTTTGCTTACACTGTGTGCTTTTTTGTAAAGAACCCAGTAAGCATGGTCAACTTGTTTCAGAACCATTTCGTAACTGGAAAAAAGCAACTGAAAAGTTTGATGAACACCTTTTGAAGAAGAGACATAATTCTGGTGATACATCCGTGAAGAAAAAGCCTGGTTCAGGTTATGAATCCCACAAGGAAAACTACACCATGAGTGAAAATTTCAGGAGACGTATGGAAAATACACAGGAAGATGTAATAGTTGCTTTGAATACAGGACTACAAGAAAGAAAGATACGAAACCTTGCGGTGTTGGAAACAATAGTCAAGATTGTGTTGTTATGTGGTCAGCAAAATCTAGCTCTCAGAGGCCATAGAGATGACAGTCAATATACGAACGATAAAAACATAAACACAGGAAACTTTAGTGCGTTACTACGTTACAGGGCAGACGGTGGGGATGAACTTTTACAAGAACACTTTAAAAACGCTCCTAGTAATGCAACATCTATTTCTAAAACCACACAGAACGAAGTAATCTCGATAATTAGGGATAGTATCCAGAGAAGTATCATGAATGATTGTAATGAAGCTGGTGGGTGGTTTTCATTGTCTGCAGATGAAGTTCGAGATACAGCCAACAAAGAGCAGTTGGTTGCTACAATCAGGTACGTTGACAAAGAGAAGAACATTAAGGAAAACTTACTTTGTTTTCGAAACGTTAGTGCTGACACAAGTGGGGAAAGCTTAAGTAAGGAACTTCTAACCTTCATCGATGAAGCTGGATTAGATCGCATGAAGATGTACAGTCAGTGTTATGATGGTGCAGGCAACATGGCAGGGAAAGTTAAAGGAGTAGGACCTAGAATTCAGAAACAGCTTCCAAAAAAACTACCGTTTTGGTGTACAGCTCACCAATTAAATAGATGCATTGTACAAGCATGCAACATCCCGTCTGTCAGAAACTTGATGTGCACATCGGATCAGGTTGTGAAGTTCTTTGAGTATTCACCAAAGAAACAAACGGTACTTGAGAAGCTAATAGATGAGACTGTTAACGACGAAACATCAACGACTAATATTTATAATGTTTATTTATAATTATATTTCTAATTCTTGTATATTAGTAATTATCATACTATAAATACGTTAATATGTTTACATCTCAATAGCACTTCTTTCGTCATTTCGGCTCCATAATTGAGCCCTCCCCCCCCCCCCCCCCCCCCCGTCTAAAGAGTCTCTGGATCCGCCCCTGACAAACAATACAATAGAATCACAGATAAGACACACTTACACAGTCCATCTACTATTAGAAGAGTTTGAAGATACCAAAGGGGTAATCAGAATCTGTAAATCGAAGAAGGTCAGACAACTTAACGCAAAAAAAAACCAAAAGGGCAAATAACGATCTACAAAACATACATATAAAACTAAAGATCTACAAAACATACACATAAAACTAAAGATCTACAAAACATACACATGAAACTAAAGATCTACAAAACATACACATAAAACTAAAGATCTACAAAACATACACATAAAACTAAAGATCTACAAAGCATACACATAAAACTAAAGATCTACAAAACATACACATAAAACTAAAGATCTACAAAACATACACATAAAACTAAAGATCTACAAAACACACACATAAAACTAAAGATCTACAAAACATACACATAAAACTAAAGATCTACAAAACATACACATAAAACTAAAGATCTACAAAACATACACATAAAACTAAAGATCTACAAAACATACACATAAAACTAAAGATCTACAAAACATACACATAAAACTAAAGATCTACAAAACATACACATAAAACTAAAGATCTACAAAACATACACATAAAACTAAAGATCTACAAAACATACACATAAAACTAAAGATCTACAAAACATACACATAAAACTAAAGATCTACAAAACATACACATAAAACTAAAGATCTACAAAACATACATATAAAACTAAAGATCTACAAAACATACATATAAAACTAAAGATCTACAAAACATACACATAAAACTAAAGATCTACAAAACATACACATAAAACTAAAGATCTACAAAACATACATATAAAACTAAAGATCTACAAAACATACACATAAAACTAAAGATCTACAAAACATACACATAAAACTAAAGATCTACAAAACATACATATAAAACTAAAGATCTACAAAACATACACATAAACCTAAAGATCTACAAAACATACATATAAAACTAAAGATCTACAAAACATAAAACTAAAGATCTACAAAACATACACATAATACTAAAGATCTACAAAACATACATATAAAACTAAAGATCTACAAAACATACACATAAAACTAAAGATCTACAAAACATACATATAAAACTAAAGATCTACAAAACAGTACACATAAAACTAAAGATCTACAAAACATACATATAAAACTAAAGATCTACAAAACATAAAACTAAAGATCTACAAAACATACACATAAAACTAAAGATCTACAAAACATACACATAAAACTAAAGATCTACAAAACATACACATAAAACTAAAGATCTACAAAACATACACATAAAACTAAAGATCTACAAAACATACACATAAAACTAAAGATCTACAAAACATACACATAAAACTAAAGATCTACAAAACATACATATAAAACTAAAGATCTACAAAACATACATATAAAACTAAAGATCTACAAAACATACACATAAAACTAAAGATCTACAAAACATACACATAAAACTAAAGATCTACAAAACATACACATAAAACTAAAGATCTACAAAACATACACATAAAACTAAAGATCTACAAAACATACATATAAAACTAAAGATCTACAAAACATACACATAAAACTAAAGATCTACAAAACATACACATAAAACTAAAGATCTACAAAACATACACATAAAACTAAAGATCTACAAAACATAAAACTAAAGATCTACAAAACATACACATAAAACTAAAGATCTACAAAACATACACATAAAACTAAAGATCTACAAAACATACACATAAAACTAAAGATCTACAAACATACACATAAAACTAAAAATCTACAAAACATACACATAAAACTAAAGATCTACAAAACATAAAACTAAAAATCTACAAAACATACACATAAAACTAAAGATCTACAAAACATAAAACTAAAGATCAACAAAACATACACATAAAACTAAAGATCTACAAAACATAAACATAAAACTAAAGATCTACAAAACATACACATAAAACTAAAGATCTACAAAACATACACATAAAACTAAAGATCTACAAAACATACACATAAAACTAAAGATCTACAAAACATACACATAAAACTAAAGATCTACAAAACATACATATAAAACTAAAGATCTACAAAACATACACATAAAACTAAAGATCTACAAAACATACACATAAAACTAAAGATCTACAAAACATACACATAAAACTAAAGATCTACAAAACATACACATAAAACTAAAGATCTACAAAACATACACATAAAACTAAAGATCTACAAAACATACATATAAAACTAAAGATCTACAAAACATAAAACTAAAGATCTACAAAACATACACATAAAACTAAAGATCTACAAAACATACACATAAAACTAAAGATCTACAAAACATAAAACTAAAAATCTACAAAACATACACATAAAACTAAAGATCTACAAAACATAAAACTAAAGATCAACAAAACATACACATAAAACTAAAGATCTACAAAACATAAACATAAAACTAAAGATCTACAAAACATACACATAAAACTAAAGATCTACAAAACATACACATAAAACTAAAGATCTACAAAACATACACATAAAACTAAAGATCTACAAAACATACACATAAAACTAAAGATCTACAAAACATACATATAAAACTAAAGATCTACAAAACATACACATAAAACTAAAGATCTACAAAACATACACATAAAACTAAAGATCTACAAAACATACACATAAAACTAAAGATCTACAAAACATACACATAAAACTAAAGATCTACAAAACATACACATAAAACTAAAGATCTACAAAACATACATATAAAACTAAAGATCTACAAAACATAAAACTAAAGATATACAAAACATACACATAAAACTAAAGATCTACAAAACATACACATAAAACTAAAGATCTACAAAACATACACATAAAACTAAAGATCTACAAAACATACATATAAAACTAAAGATCTACAAAACAGTACACATAAACCTAAAGATCTACAAAACATACATATAAAACTAAAGATCTACAAAACATAAAACTAAAGATCTACAAAACATACACATAATACTAAAGATCTACAAAACATACATATAAAACTAAAGATCTACAAAACATACACATAAAACTAAAGATCTACAAAACATACATATAAAACTAAAGATCTACAAAACAGTACACATAAAACTAAAGATCTACAAAACATACATATAAAACTAAAGATCTACAAAACATAAAACTAAAGATCTACAAAACATACACATAAAACTAAAGATCTACAAAACATACACATAAAACTAAAGATCTACAAAACATACACATAAAACTAAAGATCTACAAAACATACACATAAAACTAAAGATCTACAAAACATACACATAAAACTAAAGATCTACAAAACATACACATAAAACTAAAGATCTACAAAACATACATATAAAACTAAAGATCTACAAAACATACATATAAAACTAAAGATCTACAAAACATACACATAAAACTAAAGATCTACAAAACATACACATAAAACTAAAGATCTACAAAACATACACATAAAACTAAAGATCTACAAAACATACATATAAAACTAAAGATCTACAAAACATACACATAAAACTAAAGATCTACAAAACATACACATAAAACTAAAGATCTACAAAACATACACATAAAACTAAAGATCTACAAAACATAAAACTAAAGATCTACAAAACATACACATAAAACTAAAGATCTACAAAACATACACATAAAACTAAAGATCTACAAAACATACACATAAAACTAAAGATCTACAAAACATACATATAAAACTAAAGATCTACAAAACATACACATAAAACTAAAGATCTACAAAACATACACATAAAACTAAAGATCTACAAAACATACATATAAAACTAAAGATCTACAAAACATACATATAAAACTAAAGATCTACAAAACATACACATAAAACTAAAGATCTACAAAACATACACATAAAACTAAAGATCTACAAAACATACACATAAAACTAAAGATCTACAAAACATACATATAAAACTAAAGATCTACAAAACATACACATAAAACTAAAGATCTACAAAACATACACATAAAACTAAAGATCTACAAAACATACACATAAAACTAAAGATCTACAAAACATACATATAAAACTAAAGATCTACAAAACATACACATAAAACTAAAGATCTATAAAACATAAAACTAAAGATCTACAAAACATACACATAAAACTAAAGATCTACAAAACATACACATAAAACTAAAGATCTACAAAACATACACATAAAACTAAAGATCTACAAAACATACACATAAAACTAAAGATCTACAAAACATACACATAAAACTAAAGATCTACAAAACATACACATAAAACTAAAGATCTACAAAACATACACATAAAACTAAAGATCTACAAAACATACACATAAAACTAAAGATCTACAAAACATACATATAAAACTAAAGATCTACAAAACATACATATAAAACTAAAGATCTACAAAACATACATATAAAACTAAAGATCTACAAAACATACATATAAAACTAAAGATCTACAAAACATACATATAAAACTAAAGATCTACAAAACATACACATAAAACTAAAAATCTACAAAACATACACATAAAACTAAAGATCTACAAAACATAAAACTAAAAATCTACAAAACATACACATAAAACTAAAGATCTACAAAACATAAAACTAAAGATCTACAAAACATACACATAAAACTAAAGATCTACAAAACATACACATAAAACTAAAGATCTACAAAACATACACATAAAACTAAAGATCTACAAAACATACATATAAAACTAAAGATCTACAAAACATACATATAAAACTAAAGATCTACAAAACATACATATAAAACTAAAGATCTACAAAACATACATATAAAACTAAAGATCTACAAAACATACACATAAAACTAAAGATCTACAAAACATACACATAAAACTAAAAATCTACAAAACATACACATAAAACTAAAGATCTACAAAACATACACATAAAACTAAAGATCTACAAAACATACACATAAAACTAAAGATCTACAAAACATACACATAAAACTAAAGATCTACAAAACATACATATAAAACTAAAGATCTACAAAACATACATATAAAACTAAAGATCTACAAAACATACATATAAAACTAAAGATCTACAAAACATACATATAAAACTAAAGATCTACAAAACATACATATAAAACTAAAGATCTACAAAACATACACATAAAACTAAAAATCTACAAAACATACACATAAAACTAAAGATCTACAAAACATAAAACTAAAAATCTACAAAACATACACATAAAACTAAAGATCTACAAAACATAAAACTAAAGATCTACAAAACATACACATAAAACTAAAGATCTACAAAACATACACATAAAACTAAAGATCTACAAAACATACACATAAAACTAAAGATCTACAAAACATACACATAAAACTAAAGATCTACAAAACATACATATAAAACTAAAGATCTACAAAACATACATATAAAACTAAAGATCTACAAAACATACATATAAAACTAAAGATCTACAAAACATACACATAAAACTAAAGATCTACAAAACATACACATAAAACTAAAAATCTACAAAACATACACATAAAACTAAAGATCTACAAAACATAAAACTAAAAATCTACAAAACATACACATAAAACTAAAGATCTACAAAACATAAAACTAAAGATCTACAAAACATACACATAAAACTAAAGATCTACAAAACATACACATAAAACTAAAGATCTACAAAACATACACATAAAACTAAAGATCTACAAAACATACACATAAAACTAAAGATCTACAAAACATACACATAAAACTAAAGATCTACAAAACATACACATAAAACTAAAGATCTACAAAACATACACATAAAACTAAAGATCTACAAAACATACATATAAAACTAAAGATCTACAAAACATACACATAAAACTAAAGATCTACAAAACATACACATAAAACTAAAGATCTACAAAACATACACATAAAACTAAAGATCTACAAAACATACATATAAAACTAAAGATCTACAAAACATACACATAAAACTAAAGATCTACAAAACATACATATAAAACTAAAGATCTACAAAACATACACATAAAACTAAAGATCTACAAAACATACACATAAAACTAAAGATCTACAAAACATAAAACTAAAGATCTACAAAACATACACATAAAACTAAAGATGGAGTAACACGAACTCTACTAAAAACCAGGGATGAACTCAGGTAATAAATTGACATTTACAGTTTAATCTACTTTTACAAATTTTGGTTAATAACGCGGAAATCATTATAAAGGCAGTATAATATTACTTCGTTCTTCATCATTGATCAACAAGAGATTCAAAATTTAAAGTCTTTAATGCAAGCTAAAATCGTACTAGAAATTATTCCTTACTCAAGGCGTTTCACAAAAATCTCATTAATATAAATGTTTGTAATTATCGAACACCCGGAATATTTAATAAACCATTTACGTTACGACATCTGATTGGTTGATGACCAACAAAAGAATCATGCATTTTTTTTTAAAAATAGGTGTAAAAGAAATTTACATAATATAGCTTTTAATAGTACACTCATATATTTATAGTATGGCCTTGTTCTAGTTAAAACCCACTGCTCGCGGATGACACAGCATACATTTATATTTCTCCAGAGTACATTGTATTCGGTAAATTGAAAGCATCGAAGCACCAATGACATGGGTCCATTAATATTGCCATCAAAACATACACATAAAACTAAAAATCTACAAAACATACACATAAAACTAAAGATCTACAAAACATAAAACTAAAAATCTACAAAACATACACATAAAACTAAAGATCTACAAAACATAAAACTAAAGATCTACAAAACATACACATAAAACTAAAGATCTACAAAACATACACATAAAACTAAAGATCTACAAAACATACACATAAAACTAAAGATCTACAAAACATACACATAAAACTAAAGATCTACAAAACATACATATAAAACTAAAGATCTACAAAACATACATATAAAACTAAAGATCTACAAAACATACATATAAAACTAAAGATCTACAAAACATACACATAAAACTAAAGATCTACAAAACATACACATAAAACTAAAAATCTACAAAACATACACATAAAACTAAAGATCTACAAAACATAAAACTAAAAATCTACAAAACATACACATAAAACTAAAGATCTACAAAACATAAAACTAAAGATCTACAAAACATACACATAAAACTAAAGATCTACAAAACATACACATAAAACTAAAGATCTACAAAACATACACATAAAACTAAAGATCTACAAAACATACACATAAAACTAAAGATCTACAAAACATACACATAAAACTAAAGATCTACAAAACATACACATAAAACTAAAGATCTACAAAACATACACATAAAACTAAAGATCTACAAAACATACATATAAAACTAAAGATCTACAAAACATACACATAAAACTAAAGATCTACAAAACATACACATAAAACTAAAGATCTACAAAACATACACATAAAACTAAAGATCTACAAAACATACACATAAAACTAAAGATCTACAAAACATACATATAAAACTAAAGATCTACAAAACATACACATAAAACTAAAGATCTACAAAACATACACATAAAACTAAAGATCTACAAAACATACACATAAAACTAAAGATCTACAAAACATACATATAAAACTAAAGATCTACAAAACATACACATAAAACTAAAGATCTACAAAACATACACATAAAACTAAAGATCTACAAAACATAAAACTAAAGATCTACAAAACATACACATAAAACTAAAGATGGAGTAACACGAACTCTACTAAAAACCAGGGATGAACTCAGGTAATAAATTGACATTTACAGTTTAATCTACTTTTACAAATTTTGGTTAATAACGCGGAAATCATTATAAAGGCAGTATAATATTACTTCGTTCTTCATCATTGATCAACAAGAGATTCAAAATTTAAAGTCTTTAATGCAAGCTAAAATCGTACTAGAAATTATTCCTTACTCAAGGCGTTTCACAAAAATCTCATTAATATAAATGTTTGTAATTATCGAACACCCGGAATATTTAATAAACCATTTACGTTACGACATCTGATTGGTTGATGACCAACAAAAGAATCATGCATTTTTTTTTAAAAATAGGTGTAAAAGAAATTTACATAATATAGCTTTTAATAGTACACTCATATATTTATAGTATGGCCTTGTTCTAGTTAAAACCCACTGCTCGCGGATGACACAGCATACATTTATATTTCTCCAGAGTACATTGTATTCGGTAAATTGAAAGCATCGAAGCACCAATGACATGGGTCCATTAATATTGCCATCAAAAGTTTTAATTACGGAAGCTGAACAGTCTAATTTGTTTCTTGTTTCTGTAAAAAGAAATTAGTTTCTACCTGTAAATGACCCAATGTGTCAACATTGAAGACATTCATATCTTTAGTATGTTATTTGTATTATAAACGTTTATATGCATGTTTATACTTTTCTTTAAAGCTTTTGCACAACTAATTTTTATTTATTTCAGTAAAATTGTTTCAAATATTAGCATTATTCATCATTAGCAGAACTATTGGACATACCCTCCAAGAATTAATTGATTTGATTTATTGCGCGTAACGCCACCTTCAGCAATATTTCAGCTATATCATGGCGACCAGTTTTAGTGTTGGAAGAAATCGGAGTACCGGTGAGAACCACCGACCATGGGCAAGCAACTGGTAAACTTTATCACTTGAGGCTGTGAGTCGAGTGCCCCTCGAAGTATGCAGTATATACGGCCATGACGATTCGTATTTATCAAACCTAACTTTATCATGGCGACTATTTTGTGCTATCTTTCTCTGTCGATCTGTCGGTGCTTCATAACGGCAGAACGTCACAACGACAAAACGACGGTGCGAAATGAAAGGGAAACAGAACAAGAAGCGCCATGTGTATTGTGTGCCCAATGTTGCGAGTGTTTCTGGATTGTCAAGTCTTGATTACCTCTTCGTTTTTCTCTAACGTTTATTTGTCTTGTGTGTACCCAATGTTGCCAGTGTCTCTGGATTGGCCAATCTTTTCCCCCTTCAGCTTTCTCTACCATTGATTTACCACCTACAGTCTATCTTGTGTCTTGTGTATCCAATGTTGCCAGTGTCTCTGGATTGACCAATCTTTTCCCCCTTCAGCTTTCTCTACCATTGATTTACCACCTACAGTCTATCTTGTGTCTTGTGTATCCAATGTTGCCAGTGTCTCTGGATTGTCCATTCTCGATTGCCCCTTCGGTTTTCTCTACCGTTTATATTACCGCCTACAGTCTGTCCTGTGTCTTGTGTGCCCAATGTTGCCAGTGTGTCTGGTTGTCTAATTCTTGATTTCCTCTTTGGGTTTCTCCAGCATTTCTATTCCCGGTAAAAGGAAGGTATCATAAAGAGAGAATAAGAGAAAGCGTCCTGTCGTCGTGGCGTTCTGTCGTTATGGTCGGAAGGCAAAGCGTTATATCTACAGAACGATGGGTAGATATTTCTCTTGATTAAAGTTCTCGTTAGTACACGTTATTAAGTAATATATTTGATTTGGTTGCTTGGTTTTATGGTGTTTAACGCCACTTTCAACAATATTTCAGCTATATCGTGGCGGTCAGTTTTATTGATGGAGGAAACCGGAATACCCGGAGAAAACCACCGACCTGTCGCAAGTCACTGACAAACTTCATCACATAATGTTGTACACCTCGAATCCACAACATTGGTGGTGACAGGCACCGATTGCATAGGTAGATGTAAATCCAACTACCGTACGATCACAGTCACGACAGCCCGTAATATATTAGAAGATTTACTGGTATTAATTGTGATTTGATGGATATGCTAATGAAAACGTAGATATAAAATTTAGTGCACATGACGGGTTTCTGGAATAACCTTCATCTGGTACCCTAACACGTCGCCAATAAACCTTCATCAGGTACCCTAACACGTCGTCAATAAACCTTCATCAGGTACCCTAACACGTCGCCAATAAACCTTCATCAGGTACCCTAACACGTCGTCAATAGACCTTCATCAGGTACCCTAACACATCGCCAATAAACCTGCATCAGGTACCCTAACACGTCGCCAATAAACCTTCATCAGGTACCCTAACACATCGCCAATAAACCTGCATCAGGTACCCTAACACGTCGCCAATAAACGTTCATCAGGTACCCTAACACGTCGCCAATAAACCTTCATCAGGTACCCTAACACGTCGCCAATAAACCTTCATCAGGTACTCTAACACGTCGCCAATAAACCTTCATCAGGTACCCTAACACGTCGCCAATAAACCTTCATCAGGTACCCTAACACGTCGCCAATAAATCTTCATCAGGTACCCTAACACGTCGCCAATAAACCTTCATCAGGTACCGTAACACGTCGCCAATAAACCTTCATCAGGTACCCTAACACGACGCCAATAAACCTTCATCAGGTACCCTAACACGTCGCCAATAAACCTTCATCAGGTACCCTAACACGTCGCCAATAAACCTTCATCAGGTACCCTAACACGTCGCCAATAAACCTTCATAAGGTACCCTAACACGTCGCCAATAAACCTTCATCAGGTACCCTAACACGTCGCCATTAAACCTTCATCAGGTACCCTAACACGTCGCCAATAAACCGTCATCAGGTACCCTAACATGTCGCCAGTAAACCTTCATCAGGTACCCTAACATGTCGCCAATAAACCTTCATCAGGTACCCTAACACGTCGCCAATAAACCTTCATCAGGTACCCTAACACGTCGCCAATAAACCTTCATCAGGTACCCTAACACGTCACCAATAAACCTTCATCAGGTACCCTAACACGTCGCCAATAAACCTTCATCAGGTACCCTAACACGTCGCCAATAAACCTTCATCAGGTACCCTAACACGTCGGCAATAAACCTTCATCAGGTACCCTACCATGTCGCCAATAAACCTTCATCAGGTACCCTAACACGTCGCCAATAAACCTTCATCAGGTACCCTAACATGTCGCCAATAAACCTTCATCAGGTACCCTAACACGTCGCCAATAAACCTTCATAAGGTACCCTAACACGTCGCCAATAAACCTTCATCAGGTACCCTAGCACGTCGCCAATAAACCTTCATCAGGTACCCTAACACGTCTCCAATAAACCTTCATCAGGTACCCTAACACGTCGCCAATAAACCTTCATCAGGTACCCTAACACGTCGCCAATAAACCTTCATCAGGTACCCTAACACGTCGCCAATAAACCTTCATCAGGTACCCTAACACGTCGCCAATAAACCTTCATCAGGTACCCTAACACGTCGCCAATAAACCTTCATAAGGTACCCTAACACGTCGCCAATAAACCTTCATCAGGTACCCTAACACGTCGCCAATAAACCTTCATCAGGTACCCTAACATGTCGCCAATAAACCTTCATCAGGTACCCTAGCACGTCGCCAATAAACCTTCATCAGGTACCCTAACACGTCGCCAATAAACCTTCATCAGGTACCCTAACACGTCGCCAATAAACCTTCATCAGGTACCCTAACACGTCGCCAATAAACCTTCATCAGGTACCCTAACACGTCGCCAATAAACCTTCATCAGGTACCCTAACACGTCGCCAATAAACCTGCATCAGGTACCCTAACACGTCGCCAATAAACCTGCATCAGGTACCCTAACATGTCGCCAATAAACCTTCATCAGGTACCCTAACACGTCGCCAATAAACCTTCATCAGGTACCCTAACACGTCGCCAATAAACCTTCATAAGGTACCCTAACACGTCGCCAATAAACCTTCATAAGGTACCCTAACACGTCGCCAATAAACCTTCATCAGGTAACCTAGCACGTCGCCAATAAACCTTCATCAGGTACCCTAACACGTCGCCAATAAACCTTCATCAGGTACCCTAACACGTCGCCAATAAACCTTCATCAGGTACCCTAACACGTCGCCAATAAACCTTCATCAGGTACTCTAACACGTCGCCAATAAACCTTCATCAGGTACCCTAACACGTCGCCAATAAACCTTCATCAGGTACCCTAACACGTCGCCAATAAACCTTCATAAGGTACCCTAACACGTCGCCAATAAACCTTCATCAGGTACCCTAGCACGTCGCCAATAAACCTTCATCAGGTACCCTAACACGTCGCCAATAAACCTTCATCAGGTACCCTAACACGTCGCCAATAAACCTTCATCAGGTACCCTAACACGTCGCCAATAAACCTTCATCAGGTACCCTAACACGTCGCCAATAAACCTTCATCAGGTACCCGAACACGTCGCCAATAAACCTGCATCAGGTACCCTAACATGTCGCCAATAAACCTTCGTCAGGTACCCTAACACGTCGCCAATAAACCTTCATCAGGTACCCTAACACGTCGCCAATAAACCTTCATCAGGTACCCTAACACGTCGCCAATAAACCTTCATCAGGTACCCTAACATGTCGCCAATAAACCTTCATCAGGTACCCTAACACGTCGCCAATAAACCTTCATCAGGTACCCTAACACGTCGCCAATAAACCTTCATCAGGTACCCTAACACGTCGCCAATAAACCTTCATAAGGTACCCTAACACGTCGCCAATAAACCTTCATCAGGTACCCTAGCACGTCACCAATAAACCTTCATCAGGTACCCTAACACGTCGCCAATAAACCTTCATCAGGTACCCTAACACGTCGCCAATAAACCTTCATCAGGTACCCTAACACGTCGCCAATAAACCTTCATCAGGTACCCTAACATGTCGCCAATAAACCTTCATCAGGTACCCTAACACGTCGCCAATAAATCTTCATCAGGTACCCTAACACGTCGCCAATAAACCTTCATCAGGTACCCTAACACGTCGCCAATAAACCTTCATCAGGTACCCTAACACGTCGCCAATAAACCTTCATCAGGTACCCTAACACGTCGCCAATAAACCTTCATCAGGTACCCTAACATGTCGCCAATAAACCTTCATCAGGTACCCTAACACGTCGCCAATAAACCTTCATCAGGTACCCTAACACGTCGCCAATAAACCTTCATAAGGTCCCTAACACGTCGCCAATAAACCTTCATAAGGTACCCTAACACGTCGCCAATAAACCTTCATCAGGTACTCTAACATGTCGCCAATAAACCTTCATCAGGTACCCTAACACGTCGCCAATAAACCTTCATCAGGTACCCTAACACGTCGCCAATAAACCTTCATCAGGTACCCTAACATGTCGCCAATAAACCTTCATCAGGTACCCTAACACGTCTTCAATAAACCTTCATCAGGTACCCTAACATGTCGCCAATAAACCTTCATCAGGTACCCTAACACGTCGCCAATAAACCTTCATCAGGTACCCTAACACGTCGCCAATAAACCTTCATCAGGTACCCTAACACGTCGCCAATAAACCTTCATCAGGTACCCTAACACGTCGCCAATAAACCTTCATCAGGTACCCTAGCACGTCGCCAATAAACCTTCATCAGGTACCCTAACATGTCGCCAATAAACCTTCATCAGGTACCCTAACACGTCGCCAATAAACCTTCATCAGGTACCCTAACACGTCGCCAATAAACCTTCATCAGGTACCCTAACACGTCGCCAATAAACCTTCATCAGGTACCCTAACACGTCGCCAATAAACCTTCATCAGGTACCCTAACATGTCGCCAATAAACCTTCATCAGGTAACCTAACATGTCGCCAATAAACCTTTATCAGGTACCCTAACACGTCGCCAATAAACCTTCATCAGGTACCCTAACACGTCGCCAATAAACCTTCATCAGGTACCCTAACACGTCGCCAATAAACCTTCATCAGGTACCCTAACATGTCGCCAATAAACCTTCATCAGGTACCCTAACACGTCGCCAATAAACCTTCATCAGGTACCCTAACACGTCGCCAATAAACCTTCATCAGGTACCCTAACACGTCGCCAATAAACCTTCATAAGGTACCCTAACACGTCGCCAATAAACTCAATTGGAAGCTATGAAATAAACAATTGATGTCGAAAAAAGTAGTTTTTTTGTGTTTTCCTATTATGTGTCTTTATGTTCCGAGTTCCGTGTTGTGATGTCCGTTACGATTTCCGAAAAATAACGATGTTCGGTTCGTCTTTACCCCCAATTCTTTGTGGGAGGGTTCATGTCATAAGTTGTTTTTGTTTTTGTACGTATAGTCGTATCCGGTACGTATTGTGTTGTATTTTTGCTTTGGTTTTCGTCGTTTTGTGAACCAAATGTTGTCAATTTCTCTGTATTTTTTAACGTTTATTTAGTACAGATAAACTGACGCTTGTCATTACCTCAAACAATGTCTGTTGATAAATGTATAAATATCATAATTTTTGTTTTTTTCATTCTGATCAACGAAACTTTTGACAGGCAATGCATTATGCATAAAGAATAATTAATATAAATATATATATACCACTATTAGAAATGGTCACGTCTACAGTTTTGATGTATTACTGTTAATATTTTAAATACATATTTTGACTATTTTACTACTAATTAAAGTATTATAGCTGAATGCACAATTTTCAAATTTACTAGATGACTGATAATCAGATATTTCTGTTTTACAATGGACCATAGACAACTCCTGCATAGTTGCAAGCTGCTACAAGTTATCTTTTATGTAAAATTATGCAAATATATGACCGCGCACTTTCCAGGCTTGGCTTTTGCATTTCAATAAAAAAAAAAGTAAATGGTTTAAACTAGTTTAATGGGCACATACAGATGATGCATAGCAGCTTAGAATCAAATATTCAATATTTCTATTTATAAAATGAAAAACAAACAAAAAATACCACACTGTCGGATTGATTGATTTATTGTGTTTATCGTCACTTTCAGCAATATTTCAGCTATATCATGGCGACCAGTTTTAGTGGTGGAAGAAGCCAGAGTACCCGGTGAGAACCACCGACAATGGGCAAGCAACTGGTAAACTTTATCACTTGCGGCTGCGAGTAGAGTGTACCCTTTTTTGTAATTCATAAAGCCGGGCGCGAACCCATGCCGTATTGGTGATAGGCTTGTATGAGTTGTTAAGTAATCCAACTACCTAACTCATTGAGCCACCCGGGCCTTACAACTACCTAACTCATTGAGCCACCCGGGCCCTACAACTACCTAACTCATTGAGCCACACTGTCGGAACAATTCCATAATCAAACAAGACAATCGTAGAAACAGAGATCAGTACCCCTAACACATAAATATGACACATTACTTTCCTGTGTTGCAACAGACATTTCAGTGAAAGTGGTGGGCCCAAACACCCCCTCTTAGTGAAAGGAGTAAATTTGAGTTATAAAATATCAATCCTCACATATAACATGGTGAGGTACTATGATTACAAACTTGCAAACAATAACGTGTAGATATAGAGATGGCACTGGGAATAGTATATGGGTGGCAATTTAGATTACCACAGAACACAAGTGGATATAAAGGAGAGTTGGGATATTGTTGCCTTACAAAGGACCATCGACAACCACTCCTGCCAAACATTTCTTCATTAGGGGCTGAGGCAAGTCGTCTTCTATATATACGTTCACCATACATGAGGCCACAATAAGGCCCCGCCCTAAGGGTGAGTTGGGTATTTGTTGCCTCCCGCAAAACTAGCGGACGATCCTTTCGGAGACATTGTGTTGCACCTCGATGATCTATGCCTTATTTCTCTAAATCGGGTTCAGATTTATTTGGCATTCTTGCAAAAAGGAAGTGATACGTCAAGCTACAATACCTTGTTACTCCAGAGGGCAACACAATCAATAGCCACCCATGACCTTTTGTCTGCAGTCTGTAATTTTCCTCACATTTAGAACAAGTCCATTATAAATGTATGTTATTCGTTGCAATGCTTCTGAGTACCCATTTGGTATCTTCAAACTTTTCTTTTCATACGTTTTTCTTTCCAATTGGAAGCTAAACTTGACCACTAATCCAATAATATCTTCTTTTCAGCTGTGACTTCAATTAATGTAAATTTCTTTTTTCAAGAACAACAAAATAAACAGGAAATCGGTCTTATATATATATTATATTACCCCAACATCGGTAATATAATATATATAGAAGAGTTTCTTATATATATATTATATTACCCCAACACACAGGTACTTGTGGACAGGACCCTATGTTGCTCCTTTTTTTTTTTTTTTTTTTTTTTAAGAGTTCCGGGTAAAAAGTTCGGGAATTTTTTGGCGCAAAATTTAATTTTACCCGGAACTCACACTTCCGTAGCTTTAATTCGAGTTTTCAAAAATGTCGTCTGAAAATCGCAAAATGCTAGTGGAAAATGCTCCATGGAGAGTTGTCAGCTGCTGTAAATAAATATTGATGTGTGTTTTCAGGGAGAATAATATATACAGAGAAGGAATAAGCCAATTTCCAGACAGGTAGGCCTTTTTTATTCACTAAATTTAAGATGAATACACAACAAGTATCCCAATGTAAACAAAGAAGAGTGACTTACCTTCTAACTTATATCATGTCAGAAACCCGGCATGGATAGAAACTACTGCTTGTATTTATTGTATATATGTCATACAGTGATACATAGAAAGTTGCAAAATGTTGTTTATATGAAAAAAAGTCGATGTGAAAAAAAAAAAAAAAAAAAGGGGGGGGTCAACATCTTAAAAAAAATAATAAAAAAATAAAGGGAGCAACATAGGGTCCTGTCCACAAGTACCTGTGGTTTTAATGTAATTTTTGAGTTCATGATATAGTTGATGTGTATATTGATGTGTATGTTGATGTGTATGTTTGATGTGTATATTGATGTGTATGTTGATGTGTATGTTTGATGTGTATATTGATCTGTATGTTGATGTGTATGTTTGCACGTAATCGAACCACATTCATTTTTAGTTCACCTGGACCAAAGGTCCAGGTGAACTATTGCCATCACTTGGCGTCCGTCGTCTGTCGTCTGTCGTCTGTAAACTTTTCACATTTCAAGCTTCTTCTCCGAAACCACAGGGCCGATTGGAACCAAACTTAGCAGGAATGTTCCTTGGATGGTCCTCTACAAAGTTACTGTTTTTCGTTCCAGTCGGATATTCAATATGGCTGCCAGGGCCAATAATATGCTCTGATTGGCTGAAATTTCAAAGATCTTCTTCTCTGAAACTAATGAACTGACTGAACCCAAACTGTAAATGAATGATCATTGGAATGTCCTTTACCAAGTTTCTGTTTTTTATGCCGATCGGAAATCCAAGATGGCCGCCACCACAATACATAGATTAACATTGGATCCTATGGGAAAATGTTCAAATGCCTTCTTCTCAGAAACTACAAATATTATTAAAGCCAAACTGTACATGAATGTTCATTGGATGGTCCTCTACAAACTTTACGTTTTTTGTTCCGATATGAAATTCCAAATGGCGGCTACGGCAGGACTTAGTTTAACATTGGACCCTATGGGGGAAATGTTTCAAAACGCTTCTTCTCTGAAACCACTAGGACAGTTGAAACCAAACTGCCCAGGAATGATCATTGGAAGGTCCTCTACAAATTTTATGTTTTTTATGCCGATCGGAAATCCAAGATGGCCGCCACCGCAATACATAGATTAACATTGGACCCTATGGGAAAATGTTCAAATGCCTTCTTCTCAGAAACTACAAATATTATTAAAGCCAAACTGTACATGAATGTTCATTGGATGGTCCTCTACAAACTTTACGTTTTTTGTTCCGATATGAAATTCCAAATGGCGGCTACGGCAGGACTTAGTTTAACATTGGACCCTATGGGGAAAATGTTTCAAAACGCTTCTTCTCTGAAACCACTTGGACAGTTGAAACCAAACTGCCCAGGAATGATCATTGGAAGGTCCTCTACAAATTTTATGTTTTTTATGCCGATCGGAAATCCAAGATGGCCGCCACCGCAATACATAGATTAACATTGGACCCTATGGGAAAATGTTCAAATGCCTTCTTCTCAGAAACTACAAATATTATTAAAGCCAAACTGTACAAGAATGTTCATTGGATGGTCCTCTACAAACTTTACGTTTTTTGTTCCGATATGAAATTCCAAATGGCGGCTACGGCAGGACTTAGTTTAACATTGGACCCTTTGGGGAAAATGTTTCAAAACGCTTCTTCTCTGAAACCACTTGGACAGTTGAAACCAAACTGCCCAGGAATAGTCATTGGAAGGTCCTCTACAAAGTTTATGTTTTTTTTATGCCGATCGGAAATTCAAGATGGCCGCCACCGCAGGACATAGATTAACATTGGATCCTATGGGAAAATGTTCAAATGCCTTCTTCTCAGAAACTACAAATATGATTAAAGCCAAACTGTACATGAATGTTCATTAGATGGTCCTCTACAAACTTTACGTTTTTTGTTCCGGTATGAAATTCAAAATGGCGGCTACGGCAGGACTTAGTTTAACATTGGACCCTATGGGGAAAATGTTTCAAAACGCTTCTTCTCTGAAACCACTTGGACAATTGAAACCAAACTGCCCAGGAATAGTCATTGGAAGGTCCTCTACAAAGTTTATGTTTTTTTTATGCCGATCGGAAATTCAAGATGGCCGCCACCGCAGGACATAGATTAACATTGGATCCTATGGGAAAATGTTCAAATGCCTTCTTCTCAGAAACTACAAATATGATTAAAGCCAAACTGTACATGAATGTTCATTAGATGGTCCTCTACAAACTTTACGTTTTTTGTTCCGGTATGAAATTCAAAATGGCGGCTACGGCAGGACTTAGTTTAACATTGGACCCTATGGGGAAAATGTTTCAAAACGCTTCTTCTCTGAAACCACTTGGACAATTGAAACCAAACTGCCCAGGAATAGTCATTGGAAGGTCCTCTACAAAGTTTATGTTTTTTTTATGCCGATCGGAAATTCAAGATGGCAGCCACCGCAGGACATAGATTAACATTGGACCCTATGGGAAAATATTCAAATGCCTTCTTCTCAGAAACTACAAATATGATTAAAGCCAAACTGTACATGAATGTTCATTAGATGGTCCTCTACAAACTTTACGTTTTTTGTTCCGGTATGAAATTCAAAATGGCGGCTACGGCAGGACTTAGTTTAACATTGGACCCTATGGGGAAAATGTTTCAAAACGCTTCTTCTCTGAAACCACTTGGACAATTGAAACCAAACTGCCCAGGAATAGTCATTGGAAGGTCCTCTACAAAGTTTATGTTTTTTTTATGCCGATCGGAAATTCAAGATGGCAGCCACCGCAGGACATAGATTAACATTGGACCCTATGGGAAAATATTCAAATGCCTTCTTCTCAGAAACTACAAATATGATTAAAGCCAAACTGTACATGAATGTTCATTAGATGGTCCTCTACAAACTTTACGTTTTTTGTTCCGGTATGAAATTCAAAATGGCGGCTACGGCAGGACTTAGTTTAACATTGGACCCTATGGGAAAAATGTTTCAAAACGCTTCTTCTCTGAAACCACTTGGACAATTGAAACCAAACTGCCCAGGAATAGTCATTGGAAGGTCCTCTACAAAGTTTATGTTTTTTTTATGCCGATCGGAAATTCAAGATGGCAGCCACCGCAGGACATAGATTAACATTGGACCCTATGGGAAAATATTCAAATGCCTTCTTCTCAGAAACTACAAATATGATTAAAGCCAAACTGTACATGAATGTTCATTAGATGGTCCTCTACAAACTTTACGTTTTTTGTTCCGGTATGAAATTCAAAATGGCGGCTACGGCAGGACTTAGTTTAACATTGGACCCTATGGGAAAAATGTTTCAAAACGCTTCTTCTCTGAAACCACTTGGACAATTGAAACCAAACTGCCCAGGAATGATCATTGGAAGGTCCTCTACAAATGTTTTGTTTTTTATGCCGATCGGAAATCCAAGATGGCTGCCACCACAGGTCATAGTATTAACACAGGACCATATCGGGAAAATACAGAAATATCTTCATCTCTGAAGCTATTGCACTGATTGAACCTAAACTGTGCATCAATCTTTGGAAGGTCCTTTACAAATTTTGTGTTTTTTATGTTGATCGTAATTCCAAGATGACTACCACTGCAGGACATAGTTTTTACATAGAACCAATTGTTTTTTTTTATAACCAGGTGAACGATACAGGCTCTTGAGAGCCTCTGGTTATTATACAATATAAAAGGAGAATACACAAAATTCGTGATACGAGGTCAATTATTAAGAGCGTCCACGTCAAAAGTTCTCTTAACATTTCTAGATTAATTAATCTATCAAGATGATGTTTACATATGGAACAGGAACTGCTAACCATTCCGG